>OX467708.1:85018111-85260611 GCA_950111635.1 Agelastica alni
TTGCCCAAAAATATGTTTAAATAAATTATGTTTTATGAAATAGCCATCATGTTTTATCGTCATCGGGGATTTTGATCAATCTTGGTTAATTGGATGTGGCATTTTATAATCATTCAGAAAAAATCTGGCCGACCAGTTTTTTTTAGCCGGAAAGGTCTAGCATACCTATTTAAAAAGGTGATAGGTAGTAAAATTTCTGTGTTATCACGGAAACCTTTTTTTTATTTTACGCATTTTCAAATTCAAAAATTTATTGGTATGCGGGATTATAAACTGCAGAAAGTAACGCGCATACCACTTTTATGTAATTTGTCAAACTACTCTGGTGTCTTACTTACATTCTAAGATGTACGTTGATGATTATGAAAAAAGGAATTATGAGAAAAAATTAATTGGGGTTAATACATAAGTTCATGTTAAAACTAAGTTTATTTATTAATAGTTGTCATTATCATCAAAATTATAATTTCTTTTCTCTTCTGATTCTTTGCTTTCTAATGGTTTCTATATTTTTTTAAAGATGTAGTAAGAGAGATTTTCAGTTAATTGAATATTTAGAAAGATTTAGATTTAGAACTAGCAAAGAAGATAAAATGCTAGTTATAATATCTAAAATTCAAATAAACAAAAGTAAACTTTTTACCTAAACATTGAACAGAAAATACATTTAGCTTAATTTTCGACGACAAAAAAGTTTTCTCTTCTTGTTTTACTTTCATTCTGTATACTGCTACTTCACCTTATCTGGTTTATTCATTAAGGATTTCTTCAGTGGAACGGTTCAACAAATAGGTACAGTATACAACACCTCTCGACTTATTTAGTGTCTTATGTGGAATTACTTCGATATCCATATCTTATAATCTACAGGTACTAGGGAGTTTTCTACTCTGAGCTGCAGAAGTAGTATCCAATACCAGACCATCTTTAGTTTTTCCTATCATCTTCAAAGTTCTGCAAATACCTTTTAGAGATTTTTCAATAATAAAAAAAATCGCCCTCTCTTCTTTTTACGACCAGAAACTGGGGTGCTGCCTCTACCTGGTTCGTACTGAAGTTGCCTCTATTTAAAGAGGGAGACAACTCTAGATGTGTAGTCACGAGGGCGATCACTATGGACTGGTCCACTCACCAGCCATGCATCCCATCGGCGTGCATCGTACTTTAAGATTGAGAATTTTTTAAAAAGGTTATTTTCTCGTGGTCCGGGCAACTAAGCCAAGACACCCACAACTTACAGACCGCGAGACATGACCACGACAACTGCACGCACGGTTATTATTATTATTATTTTTTTTTATAGAGTATCAACTGCTATGGTCATTAACTCTGTAAATTAGAGGAGGAAAAACGTATGTTCACGCAATGATAATTTGGGTAGTGTTGGACTCCTTTGTGGCCTAGCAACCAAAACCTCCCCGATTATATTTTATTACCTAATGGAATATGTTATTATTATTATTTTATTATTACTTATATTTTATTATAAAGATTTATCCCTTTTAAAAATTCCAGTGCTTGCTTTGCATTGATACTCTTATCCGCCAGTTATTGCCAAGGCCGTGTCGGTTTTGATTCTCTTGAAGATGAACATACCTTTCATACAGATGTTCAATCGTAAGTATTGGTCCACATATCGAACACAAAGGTTGTTGCTCTCCCAATAGAAGAAAAGAGTGTGTAAGTTTAGTATGCCCTAATCTAATATGGTGAAGTTTTACTCCTTCTGTACTCGTAAGATTTGGAAAAGGAACTCAAGGTGTCATAGAGGGTTTAATTCTTCTCAGCTTACAACTACTGTGGTCCCACATTGCCTGCCATTTTTCATCACTGACCCTTTTTATAAATGTTTTTGTTTCAGAAAATGTTAATGCTGTGACATCAACCTGTAAAGAATGAGCTGCTGCACGGGCAGCTTTATCAGCAGATTCATTTTATACAATACCTATATGACTAGGGACCCACATAATGTTAATTATTTTGCCCTGTTCCTGTAGTCTACAAATACATAAGCGACATCTTTAAATTAATTTATCTTGTGATTCATTATTTTGAATTGCCTGTATAACCGAAAGAGAATCTGATGGCGTACTGTTCAGCCATATACACATAAGCATGCTGTAAGATGGACCATGTATGAGAGCACTTATTGATGACTATGGCACATTCAACACCGTTAACCGTTTTTGATCCATCAGTAAATATGACCTTATCAGGATTTATAGCTGATATATCAATTTGGAAATGTTGCCTCAAGACAATTGGAGCCACATCTGATTTTGGTGCAAAATTCTGTTTGTGATCATTATCTTTTTAAAATCTGTCCACGGGGAAACCTCAGGTAGATTACCAAAAAATATTTCAGAAAGCTGAAAATCTAGGTCATTGATAATTTATAGAGCTCTGACTCTTAATGGTCTAGTTATGGTAGGTCTGCTTGCATAATCATTTTCCCTAGTGGCAATGAATGTATAGTTCCTATGAGATACTATGGCAGTTAATATGTTAAAATCAGTTTATTTCGTCTCAGAGAAAGAGGAGCCACTCCACTCTCACAGTAGAGACTAGAGGATGGTGTCGTACAGAAGGCACCAAGACACAAACGGAGACCTAAATTATGAACTACATTCAATTTCTCTAATAAAGATTTCTTCGATGATGAATATGCAACCATAGTCAATTTTGGATATTACAAGACTTTGCTACACATTTAAAAGAATATTAGTATCTGAACCCCATTTGGTTAAAACCAGTCATTTGAAGAGGTTCAAGATAAATTTGCATTTTACAGTAAGATTATCAATGTGTACTTTCCATCGCAGTTGAGTGTCAAAGTGCAACCCTAAAAACTCGTTGGTGCTCCAGCATGGAAAATAAACGTCTTCCAAAGACAATACGGGATCACAGTGCGGTCGTCTCTGTCTGCAAAAATGCATACATCCTGTCTTATTTTTGGATGGAGTAAAGCCAAATTGAGTTGCAATATTATGAATTTTGTTAATAGCCGACTGTAATGTACGAGTAATTTCTCCAATCCTGTTTCCTGTATAAAAAATACATAAATCATCTATATACATAGAGACTTTGACATTTGGAGAAATATCTTAAAAAATATGGTTTATTGCAACAGAAAAGAGAACACAACTCTAACTGGATCCTTGAGGTAATCCATTTTCTAGATTAAATTGGTTTGAAATACTAGTACCTACTCGAACACGAAATGAACAGTCACAAAGGAAAGATTTAATGAACTTGGGCAAGTTTCCTCTGAGTCCTCAGTTATGTAGAGACCGAAAAATGCCATAGCGCCAAGTCATGTCAAAAGCCTTATCAATATCAAAGAAAACTGCCACTGTGTGTTGGTTATTTAGGAAACCGTCTTGTATAGAGTTCTCCAGGAAAACAAGCTGGTCAATGGCTGATTTGTGTTTTCTGTAACCCATCATCTGTTGAGCAGCTAACAGATCTTTTTTTCTAAAATCCATGTAAGACGTTCACTGATAATACTCTCTAAAAGTTTTCCTAAGCAATTTGAAAGGCTAATGGGACGATAGCTGGCGGGCAGCGATGAGTCCTTCCCTGCTTTGAGTACAGAAACAATAAGCACCTCCTTACAATCTTCCGGGTAGGTACCTGTTTTCCAAAGTTGATTATATAGGTATAATATTCTTAGTTTTTGGGTTTGCGGTAGGTGTTTCAGAATTTCATAGCTTATTCTGTCAGGTCCTGGTAAAGATTTTTTTGTTTTTTTCAGTGCTTTGTCAAATTATTCCAGAGTTATTGCTTCATTGTATGGATCTGCACAAGAAGTTTCAAAACTAAGCATAATTTCCATATCTGATTTTATTTCTCTAAAGCTATTACAATAGTTGTTTGTATCACTGATCTTGAAAAAATGGTTGCCTAACAATTCTGCTATGTCAAAATCATCAACGATTTCATCATCAAAATCAGATTTTAGGTGACTGATAGTTTTAAAAGACCTTCTACCCATCACTGATCTCACTTTTCTCCAGACTTTTGTGGATGTCGTGTCTGCTGTTATCGAAGAGATATAGTTCTCTCAAGATGATTTTTTACTTGCTAGCATAAGGCGTCGAGCTTTGGCTCTTAATTTTTTAAATTCAACAAGGTTGTCGTGTGTGGGTCTTCGCTGAAAATGATTTAAGGCAGTCTTTTTTTGTCTTACGGCTTAAGCGATTTCTCTATTCCACCATGGCAGACTGGTGTTGACTTGCCTTTCGCCAGTAACGGAAATAGACGCATGACAGGCCTCCTGAATATCATGAGGGACAGACTCTACAATGACACTTTCCTCATCTTTTGGGTCATATAAAAGTGATTGGAATAGATGCCAGTCGGCTTTTGAATAACTCCACAGTGACGGTAAGGAAAAAACTTGTTGAGGAATACCAGTGTGTACAATGATTGGAAAATGATCTGAATTGTAAAGATCATCTAAAACTTTCCATGAGTATTTGCCAGCTAGCAGAGGCGTAGCCAAAGTTAAATCAACCGTGGTGAACCTACTGGATCGTGCAGCCAGGTATGTAGGTGAACCATCATTAAGAAGGAGTACCTCACCTCTGGACAGTTTATCTTCAAGGTCCGCTCGTCTGGCATCAGTTATTTCAGATCCCCAAAGAGGACTGTGACAATTAAAGTCCCCCATAATTAAAAATGATAAAGGAAGTTGGTTGATTAGCTGTATCAGATCTAACTACCTCCATCGGTAATCTGGGAGGTATAGACAACAGACAATAAGTACCATTGGAAATGTGATGCGCACAGCTACAGTTTGAAGATGAGAGTGAAGATTTATCTGTTCATATTGCACTCGTATCACGAACTTTGATAGCTACGCTACCATGCGCTCGAAGGCCAAATTCAATATCCTTCCTAACAACACTATATCCTCTTAGTTGGTATGGATGGAGTGGGGTAAGATGTATCTCCTGAAGACATATACAAGCAGGATCATAGTCCTTAATGAGGCTCTTTAATTCACAGTACTGCCTGATAAGACCATTGCAGTTCCATTGTAGAATTTTTTGATGTTGCATTAATTAATGAATATAAATATGTAACAAATAAATGTATAAATAAATAAATGAGTGAATAAATAGAAAAAAAATAAAAATTAATAAAATATATAAATATAAAACATCACAGAAAAAATATCACAGGTTATGATATTACAAAATTTTAACAGGTGGTTCATGTACATTTCCAGCAGGTGATTTATAAACATTTTTTTTAGGTGGCTTGCGGGGTTTGCCCTTTGCCACCCTTTGACCTTTTTCTTTTGTTGGGAGCTCTCTGATTTTAAAATTTTTTGACTCAGGTGCGATTCACTGTCCGATAAATCTGTGCTCTGCCCTGAGCTATATCTCTCACATCGCTTCCGTTTTTCCTTCATGATAACAGGAGGAGCTGGTCCTGGTTTAGCGAGGGGAATCAAAAAATTTTGTTTTAGAGCTAAAACCAACTGTGAAACTAGGGATTTTACTAGTGCCTCTTGACTGCTTGAGGCTTGGCATAAGATGTTTTAGCTCTAGGAGTATTAATCTTAATTTATTTTTAGCTTCCATGTAAGATATGTTTTCCTTTGTTTTTAGCTCTTAAATAGCCTTTTCAGTTTTGAATACGGGACATTCCCTGGATCTTGCAGAGTGGTCACCAGAGCAATTGACACATACAAGGAACTGTTCACAGAGACTACCAACATGAAGGGGCTTACCACAAACACACACTTGTTATGTAGTACATTTATCTGACGTGTAATCATTTTTAGTTCACCAAATAAACCATATAAACACTTCTGAATTTAAAACGGGTTGACTTTATCGAAATTTTCCCGTCTTTTCTTTTCAGGACCAGGAACCGACAATTTGTCGTTACCTGGTTCCCAGCGGATGCATTTAGCTGCTCCGGAGCTTTGTCTGTAGTTACGAAGGCAAACATCTCCAAAGGATTTAAATTTTGATCAACATTCATCTTGGTCCCACGAGTATGGAAAGAAAAATGGGTAGACTGCAGCAGAGCTTCCGTACCACAGCAAGGCATTTATACAACGTGGTTCGCCAGGTGCCACGAGGGCAATTGCTAGGGACTGGTCCACTCACCAGCCAAGCATCCCATTAGCGCACATCGTACTTTGAGATTGAGAATTTTTTATAGAGGATATTTTCTCGCGGTCCGGGCAAGTAAGCCAAGGCCCCCACAACTTACAGTCCGCGAGACATATCCACGATAACTGTAAGCAGGGTGTGACGGAGCTAGACGCTCTGGCTTCGTTAATCCCAGTGCAGACCCTTGGCCTAAAAACGACAGCCGGGTATTATTATTATTATTATTATTATTATTATCATTATTATTATTATTATTATTATTATTATTATTATTATTATTATTATTATTATTATTATTATTATTATTATTATTATTATTATTATTATTATTATTATTATTATTATTATTCATGGAAAAGACTTATTCACTACTCAGCTTAGATCTGGTATCATTTACCTATCCCGGATAAAAAGTATCAAAAGGATTAGGCTCAATTTACATAATAAACTTGCGCACTGTGTGACAAGTATTTAGTATGACCGCCTTCTGGATGTCGGAGAAGGTGTTTTTCGGTAGTCCCAATTTGGCGATACTTTCGTGCAGGGTCTTAGGTACGACGCCGGTCGATGACATAATAATTGGGACTATTTCTACATTTTCGCTGTGCCACATCTGTTTAATCTCAATAGCGAGATCCGCGTACCTAGCCAGTTTCTCTCGGCCCGCGACTATTAGAAGGGGAAGGGATTATAGATAGGAAATGATTGTGGACACGCTTTTTAAAAAGTTGCAAGTCATAGTTCTCTGGAAAAACTGATTTTGGAAGCTTATTTCATTCCGTAGCAGCCCTGTAAAAGAAGGATTCTTGATGAAGATTGGTCCTTGTAGTGTCAAGCTTGAGAGTAAATGTGTGAGACTGATCAGCGTGCCGAGTTCTTCGGCCGAATGTGGCCAATGGTAGTACAAGAGTTTTTATTTCTCTGGAGCATCTGCCATGGAAATATCTGTAGAGCAATGACTGGTCTACAACTCTTCTTGTATGTCTAGAGGGTGAAGGGTATCTGTGAGAGTTAAGCTGTTTATCAAGCGAATGGCTCTTTTCTGAATGGAATGTAGAAGACGAAGAGAATGCCTTGGTGCTGAACCCCAAATGTGCGAGCAATACTCCAGTAGAGGTCGGATTTGAGCCTTGTACGTCGTCAACAGTTGATCAGGAGTAAAAAACTTTCTGGTTTTTCACAGAAAACCTAGCCTCTGGCTTGCCGACTTTGCGATGTTAGCAACATGGTCATGCCAAGACATATTATTGGACACCGTGACTCCCAAAATTGAGATGGAGGGACTTGGTTCAAGGGTATTTCCGGACATTGTGATGGGATGATTTGAGGAATTCACTTTCTTGGAAAACGTGGCACTTTGTGTTTTTTGGGCGTTGAACTGAACAAGATTGTTGGTATAGCACTCATAATGCCGCATTGTGTCTATGAATATAGGCCGAAACTGAATACACCGTGCATGCTGTAAGCAGGTGCATCAGCGTTTCCGGCGCCCTACGGCAGGCCCTGCATCTTACATCAGGGACCTCTATACCCATGACTCGGCTTCAGTAATGTAAGGTATTAAAAACTCCATCCTGGCATGCCTTGGTTTCCGACTTAAGCCCGCCTGACCTTAGGAATGCAAAGTTCAGTTCTTTAAATAAGCCCCTGTATTCGATGTTGTTGAAAAAGACAGAATGTAGAGGCTTATTCATGTGGAGCTGCAGAGTTTTATCAACTTCTGGACGAATTTGGATGCAAACTCCTATTTAGGTGCATCATCTTGCGAGTACTTACGTCAAGTTGGTGCAGCTCAGCTAGAGTCCACTTCCTTACTCCAAAGGAGTAGAGCAGGATCGGAACAGCAAGCATGTTAGTAGCAGTGACTTTATTTTTGCCCGATAGTTCCGAAGACCAGATCTGTCGGAGTCGCTGCCTATACTTGTTGCGGAGAGCGTCTTTCACCATTTGTGTTTCCTAGATGTGGCTTTCCTTTACCCCCAGGTAGGTGTACGTCTCTCCGGCATCCAAATGATGTAGGATGCTTCCATCCACTAGCTGCGCGTCCTTGTTAAATTCCTCGCCTCGTCCTCTCTTAAGATGAACCAGTGCACATCCCAAATTCCATTCCAATAGCCGGTGTATACTCCTGTACCACCCTGATGGATTGATCCAAGTCCCACTCGCCGAAAGCATAAAGTTTAAGATCTTCTTCTTCTTCTTTTTTTATGTAAGCAACTTTGCTTGTTTTTCTTCGTATCCTCTGCCGTTGAATAATTGGAAAGGTTGTCGTTCCATCTCTTGCGGGGTCTTCCAACGCTTCGGCGCCCTAAGGGCGACTTGTCTATAGTTATTTTGACCATTCTGTTGTCATTCATCCGGTCTATGTGTTCGTTCCACTCTCTCTGTCTTCCCAGAATCCATTCATTTACATTGTCTAATGTCCTCGCTTTTCTCCCTGTCAAAAAGTGTTTTTCCAGCGATCCTGCGCACTATTTTCTATATATATATATATATATATATATATATATATATATATATATATATATATATATATATATATATATATATATATATATATATATATATATATATATATATATATATATATATATATTTTCGATCTGGTGTAGTTTCCGCTGTGTATGTTTATATAGGTCGGATGACCGCCTTGTAGATTCGGGATTTGGTCTCGATTCCGATATATCTGTTTCGGAGGATTGTATCGTTCAGGTAAGCTGAGGTTCGTGCTGCTTTTGCCGCTTGGTTTCTTACTTCCGCCTCGATGTCACCGTATCCTGATATTTTTATGCCTAGGTATTTAAATTTCATCTCCTGTTGTATAATTTTATCATCCACAACCAGTTTGCATCTGATAGGTGTTTTTGAAGTGGTCATGCATTTCGTCTTTGCTGCAGATATCTTAATTTTTAGACTTTTTGCAGTTGTGTTAAATTTGAATAGTAATCTCTGTAGGTCATCTTCGTTTTCTGCAATCAGAACAGCATCATCGGCATAGCATAGGATTTTGACGTCTTTGTTCCCCATTTTATACCCTGTCAGGTTACGAGTGCTTTTTATTATTATTATTTCGTCCATAACAATGTTAAACAGTAAGGTGCTAAGGGAAGATCCTTGTCGAATACCTCTATTTACAGAAATTTCTTTGGTAGTTGTGCCATTAATTTTGGCTTGTATTTTGTTTCTCTGGTAAATATTTTCGATGGTTTTTATGATGTTGTATGAGATTCGCCTGTTGTATAGAAGGTGTACCACGTCCTCTAGTTGTATTCGGTCAAACGCCTTTTCCAGGTCTATAAAACACATAAAGGCTGGTTTGTTATACTCGATGGATTTTTCAGTTATTTGTCGCAGGACAAATATCGCATCAGTACAAGATCTTCCTGATCTGAATCCTTGTTGTTCATCGCCCAATGTGGTAAGTTCATTTATTTTATAATCTTTTATAATCTTTGTTACTAGCTTTAAGGTTGTATTTAGAAGGTTTAGAAGGTTTTAGAAGGTAGTTTGCGGGTATCTTTTTGTCTCCTTTCTTGGGGAGAAGCACGGTTCGCCCCTCGATAAACCACTCCGGTATTTGCTGCTTCCCATTTAGCCAGTCAATAAATATTCTGGCTAAATGGTGGTGGGTATGTAATAACTTTTTCCACCAATAGCTATTTATCCCAAAGGGAACTGGAGCAGCAAATTTTTTTTTACCACTTAGGGTTTTTTGAACCTCCTCGGTGGTTATCGGTTGACGCAGAAATTCGGGTTCAGGCTCTCGGAACCTTTCACAAAAGGCAAAAGTTCATTTATTTTATAATCTTTTATAATCTTTGTTACTAGCTTTAAGGTTGTATTTAGAAGGTTTAGAAGGTTTTAGAAGGTAGTTTGCGGGTATCTTTTTGTCTCCTTTTTTAAACAGTAAGATTGTGGTACTTAGGCGCCATTCGTCCGAAATTTTTTGGTGTAAAAGGATTTTGCGAATTATGGCTGTTAGCTGCTGTTTTAGGCTTCTCCCGCCATATTTAAGAAGTTCATTTTGAATACCGTCTGGGCCTGGACTTTTTATGTTCTTAATTTTCATTAATGCCGTTTCTATATCCTTTTCTTCTATTTCAGTTACTTCGTTAATTGCGATTTCTGGGGTGTCCGGTATGCTTTCAGTATCTTCTTTTTTGTATAGTTCTTTAAGATACTGGACCCAATTTTCTTTCGTTATGTGGTTTGTGCTAATAAATTCACTTGCTTCTTTTCTCTGGCGTCTGATTAATCTCCACATCTGTTTTTGGAGGCCATAAAAGTCATTTTCCATTTTTCTCGAGAAGGATTCCCAATACTGTTCTTTTATTTGCCTTACTAGTGTGTAGGTGGCATTTCGTACCCTCTTATAATCATTATAGGCTTCAGGCGTTTTAGTTGTCATGTATTTTAAATAAGCCTTTCTTTTTTGATGCATTGTTCTTTGACTTCGTTGCAGAACCATGGGGTTTTATTGGGGCCGTTTTTTGTTGTTTTATATTTCGGGTGCCAAGAGCTTTCGTTGCAGCTTCTATAATATTTCGTCTTAGTTTCTTCCAACTTTCATTTATTTCTTCGGCTTCGCTTATTGGGTTTTTGTCAACTTTTTCCTGTAATCGTTTTTAAAACAGTTCTATTATACTAATATCCCAAAGTGATTCAACACATATTTTTTGTGTTTGTGTCCCTGGTTCTAATTTTTCCTTATTTTTCACTTTCATCCCTATTTTAATTTTTTCTAGTAGTAAGCTGTAATCACTGCCCACATCAGCCGAATTTAGGGTTCTTATATCCTGTATTTGTGTCGGGTGTACAGACCTGTTAGTTACGATGTAGTCAATTGTCGATTGTTGTTCTCGGGTATTTCTGAACGTGTACTTGTAGTTTATTTTGTGATCAAAGAAGGTGTTATTAATTCTTAGATCATTAAGTGAGCAAACATAAGCTGTCCATTATCATTCAGCACCTCTTCATTAAATCGTTATTTTACACCTGGAACTATTTCATTGCCTATGCGAGCATTAAAATCCCCTAGTACTATTATTGGTTGATTCTGCGGTAGCATTTCGATAGTATTTTGTAATTGGTCGTAAAAGTCTTCCCGCTCTTGTTTTGGCTTGTTGTCTTCAGGCGCGTATATGGAAATAACAATGAACTGTTTGAGTTTAAGAACTATTATACGTGAGGATATATACTGACATTCCTCAAAATGTTCTTCGTATTTTTTATGTATTGCCACTGCTACTCCTTCCTTTGCTCGTTCATTTTTGTCTACTTCGCTATATATGATTATATAATCACCATATAGCCTTTGACCCCTTCCTTTCTTCTTTGTCTCTTGTAGTGCACAAATGTCGATATTGTTGTCCCCCAGTTCCTTATTGACTTCTTGTTCTTTGTTGTTAAGTGGTTTTATGTTTCAGGTGGCGAAGCAAAGTACATTTCTCTTTTTCCAAATCGTTTTCCTTTTTCGTGCATGGTTCGTCATCTTTACATCCATCCTTGTCCGAGGCAGATTTTCGGTTCTGTGAGCCTGTTGCTGTTTTTACCTTGGGCAGGGAGCTGGCCTGACCCATGAACCCTCCTCCTTTTTTCGGGCTTGGGACCGGCAACATAATCACAAGGCTACTCGGATCCCCCCGCGATCATTAAATGCCTTTTAATAATCAATCAAGGCCATAGAGAGGTTCCGCTTATACTGCACGGAGTCCTGCGTAATAGACCTATCTATCAGCAGGTTCTCCCCGCAGCCAGCGACATCTCTCTTCGACCCTCGTTGTTCATATATCCGCTGATAAACCGGGTCTACTACTAGGAGCATGCGCCTGTACAAAATCTGTGTAAACAGTTTGTAGCATGCGTTTAAACAGGTTATTAGTCTGTATAATTCTTTGGATTTGACAAATCTCCTTTCTTGGGGAGAAGCACGGTTCGCCCCTCGATAAACCACTCCGGTATTTGCTGCTTCCCATTTAGCCAGTCAATAAATATTCTGGCTAAATGGTGGTGGGTATGTAATAACTTTTTCCACCAATAGCTATTTATCCCAAAGGGAACTGGAGCAGCAAATTTTTTTTTACCCCTTATGGTTTTTTGAACCTCCTCGGTGGTTATCGGTTGACGCAAAAATTCGGGTTCAGGCTCTCGGAACCTTTCACAAAAGGCTCCGAACTGCGTTAGGGCTAAAGTATCTCTATTAAATAGACGTGTCACCTCATATTTGCCTTTCCAGAAAGTTTCCACCTGATCAACAGTCGGTGGTTCCTTAACTACACTAGGAGGCGGTTGGAATAAGCGAGAGGGTTTTTCGCGAAAAAGTTTATTTTCCGTCAATCCCCTCGCTCGCCTCTTTAGTGTTTGCTTGGCAGACATTAAAATCCGTATCCTTTTCAGGCAGTGCTGTTTAATGATGACAAGCACTGCGAGATTAAGTGTGTGATGAGTGCGACGTAATGCGGTGGCTATTCGTCGCACTTTTGACGTGTAGGGTCTATTGGCCTCCATGTACTCTATCACACACTGGACACGGTAAACGTGTTGTCTCGCCGACTGGATCTTTGCTTTCATCTTTTGTACTCGTCGTTCTGCCCTCTCAACAGGGGAGGCCAATTCTACTAGCCTCCTCGGCTGAGAGGACCAAACGGCGTCGTACACGGCACAGTTGATCTGCCAGATATCTGCTCTTTCTGGAATTGTATCACGAAGTGACTCGTCCATCCTAGTCAGGTCTTGTGTTTGCAGGGCCTTTATGTTGAATAGGCTGCTGCGATTCCTGATTTGGCTTACCTCTGGTACTTGGTCCCTTTTTTCGTCATTAGGCAAGACGGGTGGAATTTGGTGTTTCTCCACCTCGTCGTCCTGCCGGGAAGGGACTCTGACATACTGCCTTAGCGCAGCAACTTTTACTTTTCCTGGTAAAGAGGGCCTGTCAAATGTTAAAATATGGTTCGCACTATCTTTTAGTTCTTCATTGATTTTAGTACGGATACGTCTAACTTCAATTACACCCTGATGTTTTAGGTTTTCCGCTATTTCCTCAACTGAACTATTAAGTAAATCTCTGTGATAGATTACACCTCTTGCAAATTTCATGGTTTTGTGTGGCGTAACTTTCACATCATTTTATCCCATTTTTTTAATGTTCAGTAGTCTATTTAACTGTGCGGCTGATGTAGTTTCAAGAAGTAGGCATCTTTCGTTTTCTTTAAGCTTTTTACTTCACCTATTAAACCATACAAGGTTTTCTTTATAAAAAACGGACTCGTTTTGAAGAAGTCCTCATCAATTTTTTTCACGATCAGGAATCGGGGACTAACCACCTTTTTCTGAGTCATGCCGACATCTTTAAGGGTAGATGTGAAAACCACTGGGCTCTTTTTTATATTTGGGTTTATCATTTTGATCCCACGAGTAATCTAGGAAACGCAGTCATCTGCAGCAGAGCCTGAATACTACAGAATGGCTTCTTACAAACGGAGGTCGCCTGGTTTCCAGAGGGCATCGTTTTCGACTAATTCCATATTAGCCACTCATCCATCGGCACGATAGCTTACTAAGGTGCATCAGGATGACTAGTTCAACAGAATGGCCTGGATCAAGTCTGAGGAGTTCGAAAAGAAGGTCTCTATATTTTGTCCGTTTTTCCTCTTTTTTAAGGCGATGTTCGGTTCGGCTGGTGCCAAAAATTCGATCACGAACATCGTCTTAGTTAGGTGGTCGAGAAAAGTTACGTCAGGCTTAACGGATTTTTGCAGGTTTACTCCTGTTGAGCTGTCGTTAGCTTCACTACTCATCTTTGACATTACCGGCATGGGAGGCCCTACCAGGAGTATAAAACTCCCGCCGGCATTATTATTATTATTATTTTTTTTTAAAGGGAGTCGACTGCTATGGTCATTAGCCCATTAGTCTATTAATATTTTTGTTCTGTTTTTTTAATACAACTTGCTCTCTTCTGTTACAGGCAAGAGGATGTGTATTTTTCTTGATAACTTGGTTTCACACTTTTCAATTTGGCTTCTGTTCTATCCCATTCCCTTTGCCACATTTTAGTAGTTTCATTTTTTAAGTATAATTTTATGTCGTTAGGTCTGAGTGAGATATTTTCAAAGTTTTCTTGGGAAGCGGCCATTCTAGCTGACTGGTCCACCATTTCATTGCCTGCAATTCCTTGATAACTAGGAATCCAACAAAATCTTACTATTTAATTCTGGCTTTTTAGCCAATTAAGTCTTGATAGAACAATTTTCACCATGGGGTTTTAGTAAAGGGGTTTTTCAGTGCCTGCAGGGAGCTGAGTGAGTCACAACATATGAGGTATGATTGGTGGATAATAAATTCAATATAAAGTAGTGCCTGTAGAATTGCGTGGAGCTCTGTAGTGTACACTGTGGCCTCTCTAGGAAGTGCCCATGAGTAGCAGGTTTCCAAATGACAGAATGAGCTTCCGGATCCTCTTTCAGTTTTAGATCCATCTGTGTAGATTATTTGACATTCTGGGTTGTGATCGATTATTCTTAAAAATTCCATCATGATGATGATACTGTTTGTATCTTCTTTTTTGTATTTTAGTAATTCTAGATTTATAGGAGATGGGTCTATTTTCCAAGGAGCAGTTTCAAACTGGTGATATCATATACTCTTGGAAAGTTATAATGAAGGGATGTCAAGAGCTCTTTTAGGCGGACTCCTGCCGGTCTTGTGATTGTAGGACGCCTCTCATAGATTTCATATTCGTCTTTATTTGGTTCCATTGGGTGGATGGGATGGTTAACTTTAGCCCATATTCCTGAACTATAAGTTGTCAATAATCGATGTCTTCTATATTTCATAGGGGTTATGCCTGCTTCACAACAAAGTGATTTGTGCGGAATCCTCCTAAGGCGATTTTTAATGCCGTGCATTGTATTGAGTCAAGTATTTTCAATCTCGATGGGCGAGCACGTCCGTATACGAAGCAGCCATAGTCCATTTTTGACAATACTAATGATTTATATAATCTTAACAGAATTACCTGGTCACAACCCCAATTAATGTTTTGAGTGCATTCAGCGCTTTTTTGCATCTTATAGCAAGATCTTCTATTTGAGGTCTCCATGTTAATTTCTTATCCAATATAAGGCCCAGAAATTTAGTAGATTCTTTACATTGTAGATTCTGACCATAAAGTTCCAATTTTGGGTCTATGTGGGGTGATCTCAATCTGCAAAAGTGGACACAACTTGTTTTAGCTACTGAGAATTTCCATCCTAGATGTTCAACTTTGTGGGAAAGGGTGTCTATAGCCACTGTAAAGTATTTTCAATCGCTGTCATTGATGCTGCCGAATAATAGATGGTGAGGTCATCTACGTAGAGACATCTACCAACAATTGGATTAAGGTCTTCTATGATACCATTGATTGCAATCGCAAAAATTAATATGCTCAATGTGGATCCTTGGGGCACACCGTTCTTCAATATGTGTGGTTGAGAGTAGTGTAATCCATTTCGAACGCAGAATTCTCTGTATTTTAGGAAACTTTTGATGAAGTTTGGTAGGTTTCCTCGTATCCCCCACTCATTCATCTGTTGCAGGACCTCGAATCGCCATGTTGTATCACATGCTCTTTCAATGTCAAAGAATACTGCAACCAAGTGGTTTCTTTTTGCGAAGCTATTCTGGATTTCTTTTTCTAGAAGCACAAGTTGGTCTATTGTTGATCGATGGCATCTGAATCCGGTTTGTGCAGCAGAGAGAAGTTGTTTTAATTCTAGAACCCATCTGAGGCGATAACTAACCATTTTTTCCAATATTTTACTAAGACAACTGGTAAGTGATATTGGTCGGTAAGTGTTAGGTGTTCTTGGATCTTTTCCTGATTTCAGATTTGGTATGATAATTGCTTGGCGCCATACTTGTGGGTAGATTCCGCTCGACCAAATTTTGTTAAATATGTCCAAGAGAACTTGTTTCGCAGTGAGTGGTAACTGTTTTAACTGTTGTCCGCCCCAGGTGATGAACTTTCTGCTTCGTCTAAGGCATGTTTGAGCTCTATCATAGTGAGGGGTTCATTATACTTAGATATATTCTGCTCGTGAAAATCGATATTTTGCTCAAGGTTTCGACGGTTTATGGGACTATCTTCATCGAACTGTTGGGAGCTACTGCCATCTCAAAATGTTAGGCGATTTTCTCTGCAATATCTGTTTGATTAACAATTATCGCTCCGTCGATTTCCAGAGCTTGGGTCGTTTCTGCAAAAATTTTTCCTAGAATTGCCCGTATTTTCTTCCATACCTCTGATGAAGGAGTGGACGCCGTTATGGTGAAGAAAATAGTCGCAAAAAGGGTAGACTTATCGTGTGGGCTGCGGACGGCCCGCACTGCGACTATTAGAAGGGGAAGGGATTATAGAAAGGAAATTATTGTGGACACGCTTTTTAAAAAGTTGCAGGTCATAGTTCTCTGGAAAAACTGATTTTGGAAGCTTATTCCATTCCGTAGCAGCCCTGTAAAAGAAGGATTCTTAATGAAGATTGGTCCTTGTAGTGTCAATCTTGAGAGTAAATGGGTGAGACTGATCGGCGTGCCGAGTTCTTCTGCCGAATGTGGCCGATGGTGGTACAAGAGTTTTTATTTCTCTGGAGCATCTGCCATGGAAATATCTGTAGATCAATGACTGATCTGCAACTCTTCTTCTATGTTCTAGAGGGTGAAGGGTATCTGTGATAGTTGAGCTATTTATCAAGCGAATGGCTCTTTTCTGAATGGAATCTAGAAGACGAAGAGAATGCCTTGGTGCTGAACCCCAAATGTGCGAGCAATACTCCAGTAGAGGTCGGATTTGAGCCTTGTACGTCGTCAACAGTTGATCAGGAGTAAAAAACTTTCTGGCTTTCCACAGAAAACCTAGCCTCTGGCTTGCCGACTTTGCGATGTTAGCAACATGGTCATGCCAAAACATATTATTGGACAACGTGACTCCCAAAATCAAGATGGAGGGACTTGGTTCAAGGGTATTTCCGGACATTGTGATGTGATGATTTGAGAAATTACTTTCTTGGAAAACGTGGCACTTTGTGTTTTTTGGGCGTTCAACTAAACAAGATTGTTGGTTCCCCACTCGACGATTGCTTTAAGATCTTTATTGATGAAATTAACCTGTTCCTGCCTGAGTCTATTTGTATCATTCACCGAAAGTGATCGATAGGATGTGAAAGTTGAGACAAGTGTGCTATCGTCTGTGAAACTGTAAATGGGGTTTGTGGTGGTTTTCAAGAGGTCGTTGATGTGTAAAAGAAATAAGGTGGGGGACAGGATGGAACCCTGGGGGACGCCGGCATTAGTTTTAAACGCATCAAAAGAAATACCGTCAACTGCCACATGTAAGGAGCGATCTTGCATGAAGCTCAAGAGCCATTGGCACAGTTTGGTTGGGAGACCGTAGGCAGATAATTTACTTAACAATGCCTGGTGCCAAACGCGGTCAAAGGCTTTAGATATATCCAAGGCTATTGCTATCGCCAAACTTTTCAATAGTGTTTGTCCAGAGCTGAGTGATATAAGCCAGCAAATCTCCAGTAGACCGAAGTTGTCGAAATCCATATTGTCTGTCATGGATTATCTCAAATTTCTCTAGATATTTAATAAGTTCTGTGTTAATCGCTTTTTTCATAACTTTGGATATGACTAAGAGCAATGCAATAGGGCGATAATTTGCAGAAATAGTCTTCTTTCCTTTTTTCGGAATCGGTTGGACTTTGGCTTTTTTCCACATGGACGGAAATACTTCTTTGCTGTATGATAACTTGAAGAGTCTACAGAGAACTGGAGTGAGCTCTTGAGCACAGGTCTTCAGGACAATTGTCGGAATTCCATCTGGTCCTACTGCCTTATTAGAGTCAAGATTTCGTAGGATTTTCCTGATAGTGCGATGGCGGATAGTGACCTCAGGTATTGATGCGTTTATTCTAGGTATCGTTGGGGGTTGTTTTCCATTGGTATCGAGTGTTGAGTTAGAGCTGAACATTTCGGCCAGCAGATCCGCTTTTTCTTTGGAAGATACGGCTGTCGTGCAGTCGGACCTTTTGAGTGGTGGTAAAGAAGAAGTTTTGAAATTCTTATTTATGGCTTAAGCCAAAGACCAGAAGGTCTTTGATCCAGGAGGGGCATTGACAAGCTTGTTGCATATTCTCGTGTTGTAGGATTCTTCGGCAAGATCGATCGTTCTTTTGCAGGCGTTCCTTGCGTGGACAAAGGCTTCTCGGTTGGCAATTGTCGGGACTTCGCAACAGAGTCGATGTGCTTGATTTTTATCTCGCACCGCACGGTTGCATTCTTGGTTGAACCAGGGTTTGGGGTTGAAGATCCGTCTTGTACCATGAGGAATGTATGAGTCCATACCTAGCCTTATGATTTCGGTTACAGATTCTGCAAATGTTGATGGGTCTTGTGAGCGAAAGCAGACATCTTTCCATGAAAATGATAGATAAAAAAGCCCCTTAGTTCATTCCATTTGGCTGATCTATAATGCCAGAAAATAGAGATACCAGGCGTGATTTTGGGCGGGGTTGTTTGTTTGGACGTGGCTGGGATGAGTTTATGATCAGATTTACCGAGCGGAGCGGTTATAGAGACTTGGTACTGGTCGGGATGTGTCGTGAAGAAGAGATCAAGAATGTTGGTTTGGTGATTGGGGTTATCGGGTATGCGGGTAGATTCTACAACTAGCTGGGTCACGTTGTGGCTTATCGCAAAGTTCTCAGCTTCTAGACCGGCGTTGTCGGTGCTGTTGGATCTTAGCCAGTTCGCGTTGTGAACATTGAAATCACCCAAAAATATAATCTCTGTGTTGGGGTCGTTAGTTTGCAACAGTTCCAGCGTGTCGGAAAGATGTTGAAAGAGGTTGACTTAAGGAGGGTTCGTAGGAGAAAGATACAGGCAGCAGAGAAATTTTGTTGATTTTTGTAAGGTTAGCTTGAACCACATGACCTCTAGGCCGTCCTTTTCGTTCTAAGTAATATCACTGCGAGTGTAAACACAGAGGCCGGTCTTAAATTTGAATCTTGTTTTGAGTTCGAACCCGGGACACAAAGGATGCGTATTGTTGGAGGAGGGTTTAATTTGTGTCTCTGTCAAAGCCAGTAAATGAGGCCTGTTAGTTTGCAGGTGGTGGTGTACTGAATTAATGTTAGAGTTCAGGCCTCGAAGTTTGCAGAAATCAATTCTAAAGTTGCTTTTTGGGGAATTATCAGCAACCGCAGTTGGAACATGTATTTTTGTTGGACTTTTCATAATTTGGTTTAATGGTTTGATTTAAAAGAAAAATATGGAGAAAGAAAAAAAAAAGGCGAAGAAAAAAAAATAAAATAAATAAATAAAAAGGGGAGCAGATATGTGGACTAGCTTCTACAAAAATTTCTGCATCCAGGACGGTCAGTTGACCTCGATGGACTGTGGCCTCGGCAATGCCCCCCGAATACACGAGCTAGGATCCCCTTCAGTCGCGAACTGGCAGAACAGGAGTATCGGGATTATACACCAATTGATGTGGCAGCCTCCCAGAGCGTTGGTTGGGGCCACTGTACTATTTGGTGGCCAGCCTGCGGAACTGTTTCAATGCTGTACCCTCAGCCCTAGAGAGGCCTGACTAATGCCTAGATGCTTCCATTTGAATATAAACCAGAACACATTTCACCCGAGCGACCGGAAACTCTGACCAAGTGCCGAAACATGACTAGTCATTTCACGGCACCTATGATCAGAGCGGTGGTGTTTCACCGGGCGATGGAGGGTAAACCATCTACCACCGCCTAGCTCTAGCTCTTTTAAACGTAATGGTGTTTTCTAGAGTCGGAAATCGCTTCATAATATTCAGTGCTCTCTTTTTTTTTCCCTTATGCGTGTTGCAACCTCATCATTCCACCACGGTGTTGTTTTTTTACCTTTTTCCGCTTGTTTGGGGAACTGATATTTCCGCAGCATTTATGATTTTATCACTAATGAACTGTATACTCCTGTCTACATCGTCAGTTTGTATTTGTATTTGCATCAGGTTTTCTTTATATAGAGACCAGTTTGCTTTGTTCAATTTCCACTTTCTTGGTAATGACTGTGTAATATAGCGATAGCGAATTCTTTAGTTATCGGGAAATGGTTCCACTGAATAAAAGGTGTAAGTGTAGGTGAACAGAGAGCCAAATCCAGTACTGACGTTAAATTATATCTTAGGTTTAAATAGGTCTCTTCTCCCGTATTAAGTATCACAAGATTCATTTCATCAATGAATTTCTCTATGATCCTGCCACGGGTATCAAGCCTTTCAGAGCCCCAGACTGGATTATGTGCGTTAAAATCTCCCACAATCAAATAAGGTGGTGGTAGTTGGTTGACAATATTGTTGAGGTCTGTTATGTTCCAATTAGCAATTAGATATATATTGCAAATCGTGAATTTTAGAGGGAAAATAACTCTTGCGGCGACAACTTCCAGTGTAGACTGAATAGGTATTTGGTGATTTGGAATATTCTCTTTAATGAAGATGGCTACTCCTCCTCTTGACCTTTGGATAGGGATGGAATCTTTTCTAAAGCTTTTGTATCCTTTCAGTTTGAAATATTCGTTAGGTTTAAGATGTGTTTCCTCTAAACACATGCAAAAGGGTGCTCTTTCATTGACGATATGCTTTAGTTCTGCGTAATGTAATTTACATCCATTGCAATTCCAATAAATTAAATTTTCTAATGCTTTCATTAAATGTTTTTGAAAGGGGTTTTTAGGATACACCCTTGTGGATGAAAGGATGAGATTCTATCCTTGCGATTTTGATGCAGGTTTCCTCGGTTTTCCTGCTGGCCAGCTTTTTTTCCTCTTTTTTCCTTTCGAGGACCGAGTATTAGTTGAAGCAGCACTAAACTCAGATTCTCCTTCGGAGCTGAGGTTTTCGGTTGCTGACTCATTTCGCTTCCTTTTTAATGCGGTAAGCGGAGGGGGGATGTTTGATGAACTCTGATGGGGAGAGAAATGGGGTGTTTGTTTTTGGGAATAACTAATGTTCATTGATTCTTTCACAATTCGTATGATAATTGGGGTTAATTTACATATGATATCTTCCATATTATTTTCTGCAGTTTGTGCAGCTTGGGCATAGGAAGTGCCCTCTTTTGAAGTTTTCATAATAACTTTTTTTCGAGCTTCTCGGTATGGTATCCGTTCTTGTACTTTTATTTTCTGAATGGCTTTCTCGATTAAAAGCTGGGGGCAATCTTTAAAATTAGCGGGGTGTGGTCCATTACAGTTAACACAAACCTCTGGTTTTTCACATGGTGTTTCTTGGTGTTGAGGTCTACCACAAATGCATATCTGCTCATTTTGGCAGCGGGCTGAAATATCACCAAATTTTTGGCACTTAAAGCATCTCATTGGCGCAGGGATATAGTCACGAACTTTTAAATTATAAAAGGCAGCTTTAACAGTTTTCGGTAAGCTTGGCGTATTAAATGTAAGAATGTGATTTGGCGTATCTGAGATCTCTCCGTTCTTTTTCGTCTGCATTCTCTTTACTGCTATTACTCCCTGATCTTTAAGGCCTTCAGCAATTTCTTCAATGGTGCAATTAAGAAAATATCTGCAAAAACAACTCCTTTAGCTTAATTCATTGTATTATGCGGTATTACCTCGACGTCAAATTCTGCAAACCCCTGTATCGACTGAAGTCGTACTGACTTTGCTCTCGAGCTAGTTTCGACCTATAAACCTTCCTTTACTTTCTTCGTAACTTTCGTTATTCCAATCAAACTATACATACTCTTCGATATTAAAAATGGACTGACCTTGGAGAATTCACCTCCGTCTGTCCTCTTGATGAGTAGGAACCGAGGAACTGGTTCCGTCGTCTCTCCACTCATCGTATTTTTATTTTGTCCTTTTTCTTGGGAGATAGGCAACTTCATGTTTTTAATGGTATTACTTTTTATTTGATTCCCACGAGTTGGGATGATATAACTTCAACTACGGCAGTGCACCCTTACCGCAGAGGGGGTTTGTACTTTCGGAGGGCCCCAGGTACCCGAAATTTAACCGTTCGCGATACGGTAACGCAGTATCATCCATCCATGGGCACGGTCTACACCTTTGAGATTGCGGATTTTTAATCAGGTTTACTCCTGAATGATATTTTCAATCCTGTTGGTCCGCGGGAGGTATTTTATTTTCCTCCTATCCGCCGGCAAGCCGGTTAGGACTCCTATCCGCCACCTGGAGACGCGTCCGATGGGGGTTTTAGGTGTCCCCACTGTAGACGGTGTTTTTTTTTATAGTTTTTTGTAAATACCAGTCTCTTTGAGGAATAAAAGTGTTCGGGTTATAGTACTCATGTTATATCGTAGGCATGTCTGTAATGTGTTCGTTATTCCAATTCTTTGTTTGATTGCTTGATATTCTGGGCATTGTGTGAGTATGTGTTTGATAGTAAGTCTTCTATTACAGTGTTGACATTTAGGCTGTTGATTGGTCAGATTAGTATGTCCTATCCGTGCCCGGGTAATAACGACTTGATCTCTTCTGCATGGGTATGGTAGCGGTGTATATGGGTGAACATTCTGCTTTATTTCCTTCAATTTCAACTCAGTTCTATCCCACTCTATCTGCCATTGTCCTAAAATTACGTGTTTCAAATGAGTACTAATATCGTCGGTCCTGAGGTACATATCCCCAGTAATAGCCTCTTGGGCAGATTTTTTGGCAGCACTGTCGACAAGTTCATTACCAGCTATTCCATAGTGACTAGGAATCCATAGAAAAGTTATCGATTTATCTTGAGATCTCAGCCAATGTATCCGAGCAAGTATTGTTCGTACCAATGGATCTCTACTGAGCGGGTCCTGTAGTGCTTGTACAGAACTCAGAGAGTCGGTACAAATAACGAACTTCTTATAAGTGTTGAATTCTATAAATCCTGTAGTTTGTAAAATAGCATAAAGTTCTGTTGTATAAACACTGGCTTCATGTGGTAATGACCATGAATGGCATATTCCCAAACTTGATATGGCGCATCCAGATCCGGTGTCGGTCTTGGATCCGTCTGTATAGATGATATGACAATCAGAGTACCTATCAATAATTCTGTGGAATTCAATAAGAATAATGCTTCTGTTGAATTCATATTTTTTATATTTCTGGAGGTCGAGGCATATATCAAGGGGAGCTATGTCCCAGGGAGGTACTTCGGGCGGATTTATGTTATAGCTCCTTGGAAGGGAGTAGTCAATCTTTTTGAGGAATTCTAGAAGTCTAATTCCAGCGGGGCGGGTGATAGTTGGTCTTCGTTCATAAAAGTCATACTCTTCTTCTGTAGGAATCGGTGGATGATTAGGGTGGGATGGGAGTGCACATAATTTTGAGCTGTAGCTAGCGAGTAGTTGGAGTCTTCTGTATCTCAATGGGGGGATCCCAGCTTCACAACAAAGTGATAGATATGGGCTCGTGCGAAGTGCCCCTAGTGTGATCCTCAGAGCTTGACACTGTATACTATCCAATTTATTTAATCTCGATTCACGTGCTGACCCATATACGAAGCAGCCATAGTCAATCTTGGATAATATATATGATTTGTATAACCTCAGGAGTACTTCTCTGTCACATCCCCAATTAATACTGGCTAATGCTTTCAATGGGTTGAGCGCTTTCTTGCATCTCAGTATAAGATCGTTTATATGTAGGTCCCATCTCATTTTTCTATCGAATGTCATCCCTAGGAATTTGACAGAATCGCTGCATTCTAGTTCATGTTCAGACAATTTTAGTTTTGGATCATTGTGAACTGATCTAAGTCGACAAAAGTGGACACATTTAGTTTTCGCAGCAGAAAAAGTGAACCCTAGGGTCTTCGCTTGGTAACAAAGGCTTCTGGAGAGTTCGCTCAATGTCGTCCATTGATGATGTCGAGTAGAAAATCGTTAAATCATCAACGTACAAACTTCTTCCAACTGCTGGATTGAGGTTATCTACGAGTCCGTTAACTGCAATAGCAAATAGTACTACGCTCAGAGTGGATCCTTGGGGGACTCCGTTTTCTAGTATATGTAGCTTTGAGGAAGTTGATGTGTTCCTGACACGAAATTCTCGTTGTTTGAGGAAACTTGCAATGAAATTTGGTAGTCTTCCTTTCAGGCCCCATTTTCGGAGTTGGTCGAGGATATTGAAGCGCCAAGTTGTATCGAATGCCTTTTCTAGGTCGAAAAAAACTGCTACTGTGTGATTTCTGTGGGAAAAACTATTCTGGATTTCTTTCTCTAACGGGACGAGTTGGTCTATTGTGGATCTGTTGCTCCTGAAACCGGACTGTGCATCTGATAAGAGATGATTGGATTCTAGATACCACATAACTCTGATGCTTACCTTCTTCTCCATAACTTTGCTAAGACAGCTTGTGAGTGAGATGGGCCGATAGCTACTCGTGAGTTTTGGGTCTTTTCCTATTTTGAGCACGGGGATGATTATGGCTTCACGCCATTTATCTGGGTACCTTCCATCGGTCCATATTTTATTATATAAATCTAATAGCATCACTTTCGATTGATTTAATAACTTTCTGATAAATTCATATACAATGTCATCTACTCCTGGTGCAGTGTCTTTCATTTCAGAAAGTGCATTATCCAGTTCAATCATGTTGAACTTGTGATTATAGTTGGACATGATTTCTTCCTGAAAATCAATTTTTCGCTCTTCTGCTTGTCTAAGAATCTGGAACTCAGGGTCATAGTGTTTCGAGCTACTTGTATACTCGAATTGTTGGGCTAAATGCTCAGCAATCTCTTCTTCACTCATTACAAGTTGGCCATCTATTTCTAAGACATGTGGTGTGTCCGTGAATCTCCTTCCTAGGATAGAGCGAATTTTCGTCCATATTTCCGACGTGGGTGTTCTGTATGTGATAGTGGAGACATATTTTTCCCATGTTGCTCTTTTAGTCTCGCGTATGGTTCGCCTAGCTCTTGCACGTGCTCTTTTGAACGCAATAGTGTTCTCCAGTGTAGGTGAGCGTTTAAAAGTAGTCAAAGCATGATTTTTCTCTGCCACATGATTGACAACTGTCTCATTCCACCAGGGAGTTGATTTTGTACCTTTACGACCACTTGATCGTGGTACCGATATTTCCGCTGCTGCTAAGAGCTCTCTACTGATTTGTTCTGTGGCTTCATTGACATCTGTATCTGGCAGCTGTAAGCTTTCTAAATGTTGCCTATATAAATCCCAGTTAGCATTCCTCAATCTCCATCGTCTGGGCAATGTTCGAGGAACTAATCGAAATTGGAAAATGGTCTGTAAGATGATCTCCCAAACTTTTCCATTGTAATTTGGCGAGAGAACTGGTGAGCATAAAGCTAGATCGATAGCTGACAACGAGTTGGATCTAAGGTTCAAGTAAGTGCCATCACCATTATTCAGGAGAATAAGGTTCATTTCATCAATGAAATTTTCGATAATTCTGCCTCTGTTGTCCAGCCTATTCGAGCCCCACAGTGGATTATGGGAATTAAAGTCTCCCACAATCAAGAAGGGGACCGGTAATTGGTAAGTAATATTTTTCAGATATTCAATGGTCCAGTTACCGTCAGGAAGGTAGATATTGCAAATCGAGAATTGGATCGGATAATAAACATGGACAGCGGTAACTTATAATCTGCTCTGTATAGGAATATTCCGGTGGGGAATATTATTATTGAGGAAAATAGCAACTCCTCCTCTCGCTCTAAGGTCAGGGATAACATCTTTCTTATAACAAGTATATCCCCTTAGAGAGAAATTTTCACGGGGTTTCAGGTGAGTCTCCTGTAGACATATGCAGAAGGGTGTCCTTTCATTGAGAATAATTTTGAGTTCCGGGTAGTGGGTTATGCAGCCGTTACAATTCCAGAAAATCAGGTTTTCCAGACTGAATGTGAAGGTGTGGTGTGCATGTGATAAGTATGAAGGATACACCAAAAGTATATAGAATAAAAGGAATAAATATAAACAGGGCAAAAATGTTGACAAAGAGATAAAATAAAATACACGTAAAATGTAAAACCGAAATAAATAGATAAAAAATAATAAATATTTATATTATTGATCAATCACTTTTCGAGGTTTGCCCTTAGGCCATCCTTTTTTCTTTTTGGTACTCTGGAAGGACTGAGTATTTGAGGAGTATATACTACTCTCTAAATCTTTCTCAGAGCTGGCGTTAGATTCTCTGGCATTGAATCGCTTCCTTTTGGGTATAGGAAGCGGAGTTTTGGGTGGGGGTGGGGGTGAGGTTTGACTAGTGGAGGTTGTGGGTTGAGGGAGGGGGGAGGGGACTGTTTGATTAGATGATCCCAATAGATCTTTAATCACCTTCGACAGGTGGGGGATTATTCTGGCAACTATATCATTCACGTTTGCATTACTACTTTGAATGGACTGGGAATATGTAACACCTTCCGTAGGTGTTGCGATTTGAACTTTTTTCTTCGCTTCACGATAAGGAATTCGTTCTTGAATTTTGACTTTCTGGATGGCTTGTTCGATTTTCAGTTGCGGACATTGTCTGGAATTAGCTGGATGTGGTCCTTCACAGTTGACACATACTTCTGGTTTTTCGCAGTCTGTCCCTTTGTGTGCTGGCTTTCCACAAACACAAATCTGATCTTTCTGGCACCACGACGACATGTGACCAAAAAGTTGACATTTGAAGCATCTCATTGGCGCTGGGAAATATGGTCGAACTTTCAGGTTGTAAAAAGCTGCTTGAATATTGTTAGGTAGAACTGGTGTATCGAATGTGAGAATATGATTGGGAGTATCCGTGATAGTTCCTTCTCTCTTTGTTGTCATACGTTTCACGCCAATAATACCTTGATCTTTGAGACCTTCTAATATTTCTTCGGTGGTGCAGTTGAGAAAGTCTTTACAGTACACAACACCTTTGACATTATTCATCGTTCCATGAGGGCTCACTTGCACATCGAATTCTGAAATTTTGCCAACTTTCATTAGTCGTAATGATTGAGCTTGTGGCCTACTTTATTATGTTCATTATATGAAAAAAAATAGAACACAATGTGCTGACGGCAGCTGTTCGCCGGAGAACAGATAAGTGAGTTCGAAATATCTATGGCTCTAAGATTGAAAATTCAAATTCACTAGGCGCCACTCAATTTAGATATAGCTATACTATATTTATATAATTGAGAAAACCAAATATCTATCTTCAACGAAATACCTAAAATGATATAGTATTAAATTTTCTTAGATATTCAGGTTGGGCAAATAGGAAAATAAAAAAACATATCACATATAAGAATATAATAAAAACACCAAAGTGGACAAAGCAAAATATGTTGTAGACCAGAGTATCTTATAGTAATAATTACATCAATTAAATAATATATATAACAATATTAACTAATGTATTATAGCAAAATACATACATTTATATACCTGATGTCATACCGCTCAAAGTTACCAAAATGGGGTATAATGGTAAGAAATAAACCTGTGACTGAATCTGCTGTCACATAGTACTTCTCAAAAGCTCTTTAGATTATAGTTTATAAAATTATCACGGTGGCATAATATACGATATCAATAATTAGTTATTAAGTAAAATGATGGTATGATAAATACTAATATGATAAATTAGTTATAAATAAATCTCAAAAAAGTAAGAGAACACTGAAGGTGTAAAAAAAACCTGGTGTTAAGGTCCAATGGTCCACATATGTAGCCTCTATCCAAGGTCCACTTGATGTAGTTGAATACACAAAAACGAAGACAGGAAGAAGACAGGAAACAGACAGCAAAACGAAGAGAAGGTAAGAAGAAAGGCTCAACCTTCCAGGTCAGCCAGGGGTCGATGATGCAGCTCAGCAGGTCTTTAGCCTCTACCGGCTACTACTAGTCCTCATCCGGTGGATGTCTGTCGACTCTGGCCAGGATTTAAAAGCGACTCGGTGTTGGTCCTCGTGGGAATCTTGACCAAAGTCAAGAGTTGCCACAAGAGTCGTCGTTCGATTACCAGGAGTCTGATGGTGAGGGCTAAGCTGTACCATAACACCCTAACAAAAAAGTCTCATGAAAGAACATGTGCAAAATAAAAAACCAACAAAATGAAGTAGGTATATTTTCAACCTGATCGATATCATTGCTAGTTCAAAAGTCATAACTTACCTTCTGAGAAGGGAGATAAAACTAGAAGATATCCAAAACAGCAAACAGGACTAAACGGACTAACAGGACATCAGGACAAAATGGCGGTGTTCCTACCGCATGGCAGTCTACCGGTGTTTGGCACAAATCCCCATATAAGGCTCCAAAAAACCACTAACGATGGGTGCGACTTGAACTCGGCCCCAAACGGCACTTCGTAGATTCCCCCAAAGGGTTAATTTCCGGTTCAATACCGAAAAAGAATCCCAAAAACGAGTCAAGCGTACCTCATCATGGCCGCACCGAAAAAGAAGTCTCTGACCACCACGAGGACAGGTACCATCCTCTATTTCTAACAGTTGCCAGAAAAAACTGCACATCCTGTATGAAATCAGCGCCAGTTTTGAATTCCTAGCCTCTCATTGGTCAGAACCATAAATGCTATTGATTGACAGAATGAATTCCATCGAATGTAATCTAAAAGACCATTCTTCTTCTTTCTTTTCTACTATGGGCACGAAACATTAACGGCTAACCGACTTAAGACCGAAGATCGATAACAGAAGTTCTATGAAAGAAGTACTATGACAATCAGACAATGACATCGACGTCTAGAAAGTAAATATAACCTCTAAGATTATATTATGAAAAATAGAGAAAAAACCCAGTAAATACCTAGAGATCTCATTCAGAATCAACAAAATCCTGGGACAACCTTCAATAGCCTAGAATTCATGATACTAGAGAACACAACGGTATGTCGCCTGCTCACATGTGAATGGATGTTTTTATTGACTTCACTATCTTAAATTTCAGAAATCCAGAAATCCAGCCAGAAATCATAAGGTTCCTGCAGCTTGATTACATTACTTTCAACAGCCCTTAGAATGTCAGAAGCAAGAGTATTACCTAGTGTTGGAACTTGTGAATTTACTAGCATGTGATGTTTGTTTTGAAATAGTGAAATAATTGTTTTATTCAGGAATTTGATATCAAAACTGAATGTTCTCTGTAAGTACAATGCCCAATAAATAAAAAATTTATTATATATAGAAAACAAAATTAACAGGTAGCAATTTCAAATGCTACAATGCCCAATAAATGAAAAATTTACTTTATATAAAAAAACAAAATTAACAGGTAGCAATTTCAAATGCTACAAGCTCTTGAGGAAGTTTCCACTAGAATACCATCTCTTACTTTCCTTGTCTCTTTCGTAGTACCAATCAAACCATACATCACTTTACTGATTAAAAAAAGGCTGACTTTCAAAAAGTCCTCCCCATCCAATCTCTTAATGAGTAAGAACCGAGGGACAGGTCCCGTCGTCTCTGTGCTCATAGCATTACCTATTGTGTTGGAGTTAGGTAACTCCTTATTTTTTGGGGTTTTTAAAGAATCCATATAATTCCCACGAGTTGGGATGTACTGGGTATAACTGCGGCAGTGCACCCTTACCACAGAGAGGCTTAGTACAACCGGAGGTCGCCTATTATCCGGAGGGAACCGTTAGCGATCAACTACGCATGACCATTCATCTTTCAGCACGGTTTCTTCCACATTAGATTTCGGATTTTCCAGGTTTACTCCTGTTGAGCTGTACTTTGCTTCACTACTCATCTTCGACCTTACCGGCATGGGTGGCCCTACCAGGAGTATAGAAATCAGAATCATTGTAATTACTGAGCTCCTCCACCACGTCAAGGTCTCACAGCTCCTTGGAGGGGTATTATTATTATTATTATTAATATTATTATTATTATTATTATTATTATTATTATTTATGGGAAAGACTTATTCACTACTCAGCTTAGAGCTGGTATCATTTACCTATCCCGGATACAAAGTATCAAAAGGATTAGGCTCAGTTTACATAATAAACTTGCGCACTGTGTGACAAGTATTTAGTATGACCGCCTTCTGGATGTCGGAGAAGGTGTTTTTCGGTAGTCCAAATTTGGCGATACTTTCGTGCAGGGTCTTAGGTACGACGCTGGTCGATGACATAATAACTGGGACTATTTCTACATTTTCGCTGTGCCACATCTGTTTAATCTCAATAGCGAGATCCGCGTACCTAGCCAGTTTCTCTTGGTGTTTGTTGAGAACGTTGTGGGTGTTCGGTATGGCTACGTCGACGAGAAGGACTGAATTGACTCAACTACCACGATGTCAGGTCTGTTATTCGTCACCTGTCTATCGGTGATAATGGACCTATCGTAGTAGAGTCTAGAATTGTCGTTTTCGAGCACCTTCTGCGGCTGGTACTTGTAGTACGGTGTATAGGTGTTGAGAAGACCGTACTTGTTGGCCAATTTTTGGTGAATGATGTTGCACACTTGATTATGCCGGTGAAGATAGTCAGTATTAGCTAACACACTACACTACAAGCAGATGTTATATGTTGAATGGTCTCTGACGTTTGTTGACACTTTCTGCATTTGTCGGTTTGGATGTTGGGATCCCTAATCACATATTTCTTGTAGTTGTTGGTGTTGATGACCTGGTCTTGGATAGCCATCATAAAGCCTTCCGTTTCTGGGAAAAGGGATCCGCTAGTAAGCCATCTGTTTGAAGCTGCTTTGTCAATGTACGGCTGGTTGAGGTCGTGATGATGTCGACCGTGCAATGGCTTTTGTGACCATTGTTCCAGCTTCTCGGTATCCGATACTAACTTGAAGTCGGCTTTGAGCGAGGCGAGGTTTAGAGGTGAGTAATCTTTATCAGCCTTGGATATAATTTTATGTAGAGGTGAGGTTTCTGCTTTACTGTAAAAGAATTCACGTAATTTTATTACTTGTCAAGAGTGTAGCGTTGTTCTAATAGTGGATGACTTCGGGTGATGGTTGTTGTTCTTCGTCATCATTGTTCGTGTTAACCTCTGAATTTCTTTTAGCTCTGTTTTCGTCCACTTTATGATTCCAAAAGAGTACGTCAAAACAGGCGTGGCATAGGTGTTGATTGCCTAAACTAAGTTGCCTGCACTTAACTCAGACTTCATAAGTGATTTTACTCTTTTAGTGTATTGCTCCTGGATTCTACTTTTCGCTTGCTTTTGGTCCAGTAACCTAGCCTGTTGAAATCCTAGGTATTTGTAGGCTTCCTTGTTTTCCATTGCCTGTATGATATCCCCATTGGGTAGTTGCACATCTCCGTCTATAACAATGCCTTTCTCAATATGTAGGGTCTTGCACTTGGACAACCCGAACTCCATATGGATATAATTGGAGAATCGGTGAGTTATATCGAGAAGGTGATTGATTTGACGATCATTTGCTGCGTATAACTTGATGTCATCCATGTAAAGAAGATGAGAGATTGTACAGTTGGTGTTTCTGTTAGCTTTAATGTTAAAGCCGTACTTTGTATCATTGAGCATTGTGGAGAGGGGATTCATTGCAAGGCAGAACCACAAAGGACTTAAGGAGTCTCCCTGGTATATTCCCCTACGGATGGGTATATCGTCGGTACTAACAGAGTTTGGTCCGATCTGCAGGTGTAGGTTTGTTCGCCATCCTTTCATTGTAGTTGAAAGAAACAACAATAGTTGGGTGGACTTTGTAGATCTGCAAGACTTTGACAAGCCAGGAATGAGGTACACTATCAAACGCTTTCTTGTAATCGACGAAAGCAGTGTGTATATTTCGATGATCGAAGTATCACAGAGTCCACAACAAGTTGTTCTTTGCACCCTTGGTGATTTCTTCTGCAGCCTTTTTGTTCCTCCGCTAAGATGTTATTTTCCTCGGCGTGCCTGTAAATTCTGTTAGTGATACAAGCTGTTAGTATTTTATATAAAGTGGGGAGGCACGTAATAGGTCTGTACTGAGTGGGATCATCCGTCTGGTAGCTCTTTGGGAGCATATAGGTGGAACCCAGAGTTAGAAACGCTGTGCTGTCTTCTGGGTGGTGTAAGAGGTGGGTAAATTGTTTGGCCAATTCTTTGTACACGCTTGGGAATTTCTTATACCAAAAGTTTTGGATGTTGTCAACTCCCGGTGCTTTCCAGTTGCTGGTATTTTGGATTACTTCAGTGATTTCCTTCAGCGTAAAGTCATCAAACTCCATTGGCGTAACGTTTAAACGTTCCTTTTCGGCTCTTATCCAGTTGGTGCTTCTTTTATGGTTTTTGGGCGTTGCCCATATGGAAGACCAATACTTCTCTAAAGTTTGTTTCGATGGCATAGGTTTATTGGTGTTATCAGGCGTAGCTCCTAGTTTCCTGTAAAATACTTTTTGATTAGTATAAAAAATGTTGTTCTGTTGTTTCTTTTTTGTGCACTTGATGTATCTTGACAAACGCTTAGCAGATCAATATGCTCACGTAAATGTTGTTGATGTTCTGGATGTTGTGTGTGAGTGCCTATTTTCTTAAATATTTTTCTGATGTGATTCCTTAAACGTTTAGAAGGTTGTACACAGTTTTTATACTCCGTTATGCGTCCAAGCCCACTTCTAATAGTGTCAATAGAACGTTCTAGGCGCCTTTGCCACCAGGGTTTTTTGTTGGTGTTAATGGTACGGATCTTTGGTACATATATTTGCTGATTGTGTAGACGGAGTACTGCCACAGCTCCACAATAAATAAGCAAATGAAGTCGCTCGAGCGTATTGTAGTCGCTAAAGAACTTTTCTAGTAGTGAGTTTATACCTGCTATGATATTATTAGAATTTTTATTGGTCTTTAATTTGGGTAATTTTGGTCGTCGTATTGGGTTGGTGCCCTCAAATTCCGCTAGTGATTTGCGTATTTCGAGTGATAGTTCATCGACGTTACTTGTTAGGGTATTGTTGTCAAGATCGGGAAAGGTGTGATTCTCGATAATCACTTCTTCTTCTTCTTCGCCAGTGTGTGTTTCACCGTGTGTACCGTTTGCTTCTTGTGCTGCCAGATTATCGCCCGTTTTTTGAAGATTTAGGAGGACTTCTCCTCGGATCTGCTGCAAGATCGGCGCAGGAAGTAAATTGTTCTTCACAATAGTTCTTCTCTGATCAGCTATTCGTTGTTCGGTTATATGCTGCAATTCTGGGTACTTTTCAACAAAATCACGATGAATGGCGTATCGGTAGGTAGTCAAATCGGTCTCCATATTGGTTGCTTTGAGGTAGGAGCGCATAATAAAGGAATTTAACTCTGTGGTCCACTTCATGCGCTTCCTAGGCAATCCAGCTTTTGTGGTCGTAGGCACATTGACTTGCGTCGCCATAGAAACAGCAAGAGCCGGTGAAGGAGAATTAGTGACATGTTCCTCTATAGTTGTGACTATCGCAGTAGCCTTACTCGGTGTCATGCTGCGGTCGCCGCTATCCGAGGGAGTATGTAGCTCATTTTTCGAACAGGACCCACTACCTAAGTCCTGAACGGGGCTAGAGGTTATGGTGGTACAATGCCCATTCACCCGTTTATTCCTTAAATTGTACATTTATGAGAAATAAAGCATTTTATACCTACTGCCAGGTGATTTTTATTCTGATTGTACGAGGTTTACTCCTCGGAAATGGCTACAGGCAGTACGGCTCGCCCAGCATGCCGTAGCGTTTCCGGCCTGACTATTATTATTATTATTTAGGTGTCCCCACACGGATATTATTATTATTATTATTATTATTATTATTATTATTATTATTATTATTATTATTATTATTATTATTATTATTATTATTATTATTATTATTATTATTATTATTATTATTATTATTATTATTATTATTATTATTATTATTATGCAATATGCAATTTTCTTTGCAATGTTGCTACTCACATTTAAATCTATAAGAGTTTGAGCTTTCATATCTTGTTTTAGCCAAGCCCTAACATTATCATTATCTTCTGAGCATTCTGGCCTCGGTACTACAACTGTAGCCACTATACAACCCTTTGTATTTTAAAATTAAGTTGAATTCAAATTTCCATGATACATAATTGACATTTCCTTGTGTCTTTCCTTGAGTCTTCTGACACAATTTCTAACGCAGACCTGACTAAATCTATATTGAAATTAATAGTATTTGAATGACAAAATTTAAAATTTTAATAATGTGTAGACTTATAGATATTTCTCCTGAATAAGTAACTTTTCTTTCTGACGGCAGTTTTTCTAATAATTAACTTGATGTTCACCAAAATTAAAAATAGGATTGACTTACAATTTGTAACGACAGCACTAGTCAAATTAAACTTAAAATTAAATAAGTAAAAATGTATTCGACAAAATAGAAATATTACAGTAATTAACAATTATATTGACATTTAACGACGAATATTTTTTTTGGCATCAGTTTTGAGTTGACAAACAACACGTTCTACATAAAATAATTAAAAATATTAACAAATTCTTAACAGTAGTGAAAAGAATGCTGATAATTTTTCAGAACAACAGAAAATCATATGTGCCTAAACCAAACATAGTACCCTCTTATAGAGATTAAAAAACATGTAAGACGTAGAATTTGCACATTTTTTGTTATTTACTCGTATCATTAAATTAAAAAAATTTTTTTTGATAAGTAGATTATATATAATTAATATACATTGCCGTTAAAAAAATGCTATACTGCCCGATATTTAGAGTCTAGTATAAAAGTTTTTAAATCGTTTATAAATATCAAACCAATCTATTTCTAGGTACACAAATAAATATCTGGTAAGATTTATAAGTGGATTGTTTAAAGTAGGTTGTTTGAATTAAAACTGTGTATGCTGCAATACAGGAAAGAAGGTTAGTAAAAATTTTAATAACGTCAGTTTTTATTTTGTTTGTTATAGGAAACATCTTTAAATACTTTGGGAAACCTAGACCTACTATCTGAATTTTACATCCAATACCCACCATCAGGATTACCGGTTCCAGGTAAATATCCAAGTTAAATAACTTGCTAATACATACATTGGTCAAAAAGTCGGAACTAACTACTTAAAAAGTTATTATTGTTAAATTGCATTCAAATTATTAACATTGTCGGTTTGTTGTTTAAAGAGTTTTGGAGTCCATGTTCATCAATTGTCACATACTGATGAAAATTATTTTTTTTTATTTAGTCTTAACAATGTTCTGAAGCAATAACAGTTTGTTGTTTTTGTTCCACTATAAAAGAACGCAACACTTACTTAAAAAATAATACTTTTAATGCACACATTTTGGATCACAATATTGTACACTTCTGTAACTTTACGGTGGTACAAAATAATTTTAAGATTTTTTTTTTTGTTTTTTTATTTTGGTCCTGTTTTGACATTCTAAGCGTCCAGTCACAACCCATTTTACACGAACGGACTTGAAGTGCGAAACCGGAGTCGGGCCGAGCTAAGCCAGCCCGCCGTCCTAGCCCGTGGGATAGTACCTCCCGAAAAAAAGAGGTAAATACGATAGCCGGTCAGACCGTCGGGCCGGGCTTGCTATCCTTACCTGAAATCGCCTGTCTGTTTTCCCTTGGGTTTGGACTGTCCACCCAAGCTCGCTGGCTCGTCGACTTAGTCATCAGGCTCGGGAGGCCAAGACAGAGGTCCAAGTGAGTATTCGGGTCCCAGTGCAACAAAAACCCAAGTGTTGTGTATTCTAACTCATAGGGCTTTCGTGAAAATGGCAAATAGAGCAAAACGGTTATGATTGCAGTTGCAGTTTTTATTTGCAGTGGACGAGTGGATGGAGATCTCAGAAGACTTTTCTGGAACGTGGCAAGTTGCAACGTATCATAATTTAGAAAACTCGAACCAGTGGCGCTGTTTTTTAAAATTTTTAAAGATTATTACAGTATCATATTGTTTGCTCTTGTAAACAGCAACTACAAATTTCTTTATATGGATGTTGGGAAGAATGGGAGAGTTGCTAATGGATGGGTTTTGGAAGAAACAGAAAAGCTAACAAGAAAGCGCGGGAAAACTGATGACGATTTGAGGAGGCGATGCATGTGAACCAGCGCCGAAAGTGTAAACATACTAGGCTCGCTGGGTCGCGTGGTGGGGCAGAAGATAAGCCACGTACAGCGTCCTTTTCACCTCCTCTCTCTGCCCGTGAGCCTAACCCACAGTATACATTATTTATTATACATTATACATTATTATTACAATACCACCGTCGACTCCGACCAATCCGGTGCGACACAATCTGCGCATGCTCCATTCTTGGTTTGGACCCTTTCCCGCTCCCGCGTTTGGTTCAGTGATTGTCATGCTGTGTTATTGTCAATTACTTCTAACTTTGTTGAATTGCGATATTTTATAATTTGGTGATTTATTCTTTTTTTGTGCTACAAAACTTCAGTATTACTTGTTATTAATTTGTGGAGCAAACATGGTGAGGTAAGTTATATCTTATATGAATAAAAAGTTTTTTTTTAACCTCAAATTTATTTTCAGCAATAATTTGGTTCGTCATGCTTGCAACAAAGAATTTAGCTGTGTAGCGACTAAAAATCGACATATTAATAATGTACATTATAAAACTGTTGAAAAGAAGAGATCAATTCATAATAAGTGTCCATTCCGAGGAACACAAAATAACGTTTATAAGGATTTAATTAAAGAATTCTTCATCAAATATTTTAAATTAAATTACTTTATAAAACAAAATGAATTGGTTTTTTTGGTAACTAATTAAATTTTATTAAAATTTATATTTGTGTGCAAAAGGAAGAGAATATTAAACAAAATATTAAATAATTATATTTATTTAAAAGTACCTAAATAAAACAAAACAATTTTAAAAAACATGAATATATCAAAAAATTTATATATTTGCAAGAGAAAGAGAAAAAAAATAAAAACCAAAAAGTGTTTTTTTTTTGTAAACAAACCTGTGCAATTTCATTTGTTGTTTGAAAATATAACTGTCTTTCTACTTTTTTTTTACATGTATTGGCGTCATTTTTATTTTTATATTTCCTTACTATATCCTTGATTTTTCCAAAGTTTTTATCTTTTAAGTTAGTGAAAATATTAACAATTTTGTTAATTTTAATCTAAAAATTAACAGTTTACTACCTAAATAATTGGATAACAATATGTAAAATCTGAATAACATACCTCACGCTTTCTTTTTAAATTAATATCATCTTTTTTACTTTGATGTGTTTCTTCTGAAAACAGTTTTAAATTCTGCTGGTAAATATTTTGGCTAGTGGAAGGTTCATCAACTAATAAAATATCTTCATCCTCTTCAGAACTTGTAGCATCAGCATCGCGTGTTTCTTGTTCACATTAAATTTTCTGTTTAAATAAGCTAGATCTCCTCGGGTTATTATATTCATTCTTTCCAATTTATTATCCTTAATTATCCTGGAATTTTGAATTATTTTCTCATGTGTCACTCCTGCAATTAATTGTTCCCCTATTAAATGTTGTTGGTTTTTAGTTAATCGTTTGCTTCTTAGGTCATTACAATGTCCCACATGTGTTTCTGTAAATTTTACAGTAACCATTCCTGCAATAAAATATTTATTGTACGTACCAAAAAATTATTTAAATTATTAATTACCATTATCAAATATTTTAACTAATATCCTAGAAGGACATACTCCTGATATTTTGATACTACCACCTGATTTCAAATTACGTTGTTTACAATTACTAAAAAATCCTAAAAACACATTTTAAACAATAAATTAAAACTACTTTTGCATAAAGGGTGCCCACAACCAACCTTGAGATTTACTACGATTGCAATCGTAATATCTACTTTCACCATCATTACCCTTAAGCTTTCGATGATGAACATAATCAACATCCTTACTATCTAGTTTTCTCCAGACCTCAAATTCTTCGATATTCCTTAAATGAAAAACAGATTTTTTTACAACAAGACCGTAAAGATCATTTAACTGTTTAATTAAATCCTCGTGGTTGGCAAACGGTAATTTGTGTTCCTCGGGACATAATGGACACTTAATATGAACTGATCTCTTCTTTTCAACAGTTTCATGATGTACATTTTTAATATGTCGATTTTTAGTCCATACACTGCTAAATTCTTTGTTGCAAGCATAATAAACCAAATTATTGCTGAAAATAAATTTGAGGTTAAAAAAACTTTTCATTCTTATAAGATATAACTTACTTCACCATGTTTGCTCCACAAATTAATAAAAAGTAATATTGAAGTTTTGTAGCACAAAAAAAGGAAAAATCGCCAAATTATAAAATATCGCAATTCAGAAAAGTTAGAAGTAATTGACATTAACAAAGCATGACTGACAATCACTAAACAAAACGCGGGAGCGGAAAAGGGTCCAAACCAAGAATGGAGCATGCGCAGATTGTGTCGCACCGGATTGGTCGGAGTCGACGGTGGTATTGTTATAATTAATGTATGCTCTAACCCACCAGCCTGTATATTTACACGATCGCTCGCGGCCCTCGAGGTCAGCCCATTTTTCAACTCAACGGCCCCCTCGTTTAAAAAGGCCTATTATTGATATCCATAAGACTTTTTTTAAATTTATTAAACCAATGACAAATGATGTTTTTGACGGAGTAGATATTATTTAAAACATTGCTGTATTTAAGAGTGGGTAAGGAGGTTAAATAATTTTACCATACAATGCTCAAGGAGCGAGCCCGTAATAATTCTTAGCTGATTTCTGTTCATCACTATCAGGTCTGCCGTTTTTTGTAGCACGGCAAATGTATTCTTTTCCGAGTTTGTTTCCAGGGATGCTCTCCCAGTAGTTTTTGTGTTTTTCCAATATCCAATCTTTTAAAAACACTCTTACTTTACGCTGTATGTAAAGCTATCAAAGGCCCAAAAACAAGATATAGAGGCTAAATAAAACAGTACAATGTAGAATCTCTTTTGCAAGCAAGACCAGGACTACTCCACTACATCCACAGTCAGGGGGCATAGTTGAAAGGTTTAATCGGACTATGGAAGAACATTTTTTCAAAGTAGTAGAAGAACATCAGAAAGACTAGGGTCGATGTCTTCCATTATTCTTAATGACCTATAGAGCAACTGTTTATGATTCTACAAAGCTCACTCCAGCCTGCACAGTCTTCGGAAGGGAACTTCGTTTGCCCTGTGATTTGGTGTTCGGGTCACCAAGTACCGAAAAGAAAGAAGTTCAAGATTATGCAGATGAGTCACAGGATAGCTTATGCAAATACATGAAACTGCTAGGAAGAGATTGAGATTGGCAAGTAATCAAATAAAGGCTCTCTACGACCTTAAGCAAACTCGAACTGATTCAAGAAAGGAAATCGATTATGGCTGTATAATCCACATCTAAAAAAGGTGTGTATCTAAAATTAACACCATCATGGGAAGGATCATGTAAGGTAAAACTCCGGAATAGACGTCCCCTTTTCTCAAATAATTTATTTGCACCTATTTAAGAAGATCGCGGGCCACAGTTTTTAATTTAGTTAGAAGTTAAATTAAAAAATGATATAGTTGTAGAAAGATTGTTAAAAAATGTTAAAATTTTGTAAAATATATAAGTGATTTATCAAAAAAAAATTATTGAAGAAAATTAGAATAAATTGTTTTGTTTTTGTACTGAGTATTATAAATTACCGAACCCAAGAATAAATATCGTAACAATATATTAAATTTTAAATGATACAAGTCAGAAAGAGATGAAACTAAATAAATAATAATAGAGCTAAAATGATTTCTAATGCATTGATCCAAAATAATAGTCTAATCTAATCATTTATCAAAACGCCAGGGTTAGCTTTAGCTATACCAAATATAAAAGTAACGGCAAAACTCTTGTTACATACTATTGTAACGTAAGAGTTGTAAAACAAATAAGTAGTGAGCCTATGTGTGGTAAATAGGCCGATGCATAAGGGTGTAATTTAATTATACAAATACTTTTAACTGGAATGATTTTATATGAAGTTATGTCAGGAGGTCTTGGGTTCGATTATTTAAAATACTTCGTACAATATTTAAAAAATTTATTTTATTTGTTTACAATAATTTTTTACTTTATAAATCACTTAGACAATTAAAATCTCTTAAAACAATTTATAATTACTTCAAAACTTAACATAGAACATAGACATAAACTTAACTTAAGAACTTTTGCGACCGCTTTTTTTTATACCTACAATTTATTACTCGATAGAGTAAGAAAATTCTCTTTCGTTATTCCCGAATTTGTTTGTCCTTTCTAGACACTTTTAATCACGCCGCGGCCATAAATCATTCGCTAGATGGAGCGTTTTTGATGCCGCCAAAGAAATAGGTAAGCACCTTGTGTAAAAGATACCGCTTCGGCCAGAACAGGGACGTATTTATCGTAACAGTACTTATATACTGTATACGTCTACTGACATTAGGCAATACCTAAGAAAATAAAAATGTATTTTTATCTTTCGATTAACAAAACAAAATTTAAGTATAAAATGCAATTTTGACGTACTATTACAATTTACATGTTCCCGTAAGACTTGTTTATAATGAAAGTGTTTATTTTTTTTCTCATTAAATTAAAATATTACAGGATGTGAAGATCTTCAGAGAAAAGACCAAAATATCAATAATGAATACGAGAATATTGAAAGTAGTCCATTTACCAGCCATAAACATGAATACATAAATTTTAAAGTATCCAATATAACAAAACTTCTTTAGCCCTTATTATTATACACACAATTTATATTGTCTGTAGAAATATAAACGTTTTTTTTATAAGTACTTATTTTATAACAATGCATTTTATAATAGGTTATCTTCATTGAAATGTATTATATAATAAATATATTATTTTCTTTACCTATTTATGATAATTTTTTTTGGGTTGTGGTTATATTAAATAAATAAAGTTTGTTTAACTTGACGTTTCGCCCTTTATTAGGGAGCTTTATCAGAAGTTTTATTTTTTGGTTGACTGTAAAATGAAATGTTAAACAATTTTATGTATAAAAAACAATATTTAAACATATTAAAAACACGTATACTGAAAATATTGTATTTATCTTAAAATATACAAGTAAAATAAAAAATTTCAAGTTTATTTTTAGTATTATTGTAACGTATTAGGATCGCCATGTAATGTATTAGGATCGCCGTGTATTGTTAGGTCCCTTGCTCGTAGGTTTGTTGAAGTTTCGGGAAAACTCTCGTTAATTAAAAAGAACTTTGAACTTAAAAATATGTTTAATTTAGTTTAGCAATTCTACATTTTAATGTCGTGACCTTGACCGTCACTGCAAAGTAGAGCAGCAACGTCCGATCGAAGTAAAACAATAACACACTATTCCTTTCGAGACATCTGGTTGCGAAATAAATACGAACGATTAATAAACATAAACATTATTACGTGCGTCTGGCGACACGTTCTAAGTGAGTTCAAAGTTATTCCCGTGAACGGTCAACTGAGTTCATTTATTAAACCTTTTTTGCATGTTTTCCTGGTTAAGGGCACTACATCTTCCCTTTTTACCAAAAAAAAATGGAAAAAAAAATGTCAGACCTGCGCCCGAAGAATGATTATATGTTTTTGTTTTTCTTTTGCGACATTTGTATGTTGATTATAATTACAATATTCCTTATTAATATAATGTTCGCTTAATCTAATATATGTACAACTTATAAGTATAAATGTGAGTATAATGTATGTAGGTAGTAAGGGTAGCTAATCCTTTTTACCTGTTCACTGGTATGAAAAGTGGTCAATAAAACTAAGTCTCCCGGTTTAACTTTTAGTTCTGAGATTTGCGTTTCTTGCATCTGTTTACGTGACCATTTATTCTGCAAAAAGAATTTCTGAGCTCTAGCGTGTGCTACTTGAAGCTTATATCGTAATTCCTCGTAATACATATCAATGTTATAAATTGGTTAAAATTTTCGTGTGATAGACTCTGGCAGATTATTTTTCTTACCAAAAATTAGTTCAAAAGGTGTATATCCGTGATACGAATTTGGTGTAGTGTTGTAACAGAAAGCATAAAATGAAGACCAATGATCCCAATCTGATTTGTTTTCATTTACGTAACTTCTAAGAAATTCATTAAAAACTCTATGATTTCTTTCACAAGCTCCCAGCGTCTCATGGTGATAAGCCGTTGAGATCTTGTGCTCTATATTTAGAAGTTTTGCTAAATTTGAAAGTACTTCATTTTTATACTCTGTACCCATGTCGGTTCAAATTTGCTTAACTAACCCATATGTCAGTATGAATTCTTCGAAAATAGCTCTAGCTATAGTTTTAGCTTCCCTTTTTTCTACTGGTATCTTATTAACATATTTAGTTAATTCGCACTGAATTTTCACGCAATAACTATTACCTGAGTCTGTCTTGTTAAACGGACCTATAGTATCGATGCATACGATATCAAAAGCTGTTTGTGGGGTGTCGGTGATTACAAATGGCTCTACTGTTTTAATCATACTTTTTTTTAATTGACACTTGTGGCAAGATTTTACGTAATTTGCTATGTCTTTGAACATTCCTTTCCACCTGAATGTGGTTCTAATTTTCTTTAATAGCCTTTTTTGGCCAGAATGTCCACCGAATAGTGGATCATTATGATATTTTTCCATGACTTTTGTTATCTCGTCTTTATCCTCTAGCAGTATTGGTACGTTACATATTTGAGTATTTTTCAAAATCTCATTACCTAATCTCTTGAGCTCTCGTTCTGAGCTATATTTAAAAATAATATCGGTACTGTATATTTTCATTCTCTTTATACTATTTTTCTTAGCGATCAGATTAATTTCTGACAGTAACTGACCTAAGTCTAGCTTACTTTCCGCTTTATTCTCAAAAAGTTCAATTACACTTCTACGGTATTCGTATTCTAGAATAGACAGGGTTAAACTCAACACATAAAATTGGTAGGCTTGCACCTCTAAATTATTTAGTACCTTGTATACTGGAGGAAGATTTTTGACTTTACTCGAGTCATCTTTAGTTTTAAACTCTATTACTTTATTTTCTATTCCGTTTGTTTTATTATTAGACATTTTGTTAGCCATAGACCTTGTGATTGCTAAAATATGTGCGTTATCTTCGCGTACTTGTTTCAAATTGTCTATTATTATTCGCGATAAACTGTCTGCAACATTCGATGAGCCTTTAACATACTGTATCTCAAAATCGTACTCTTCAAGATCTAATCTGATTCTGGTCAACTTTGATGTTGGATCTGTCATCGAGAATAGATACTGAAGTGGTTTATGATCAGTTATAATAATAAATTTTGGTGCTCTGTACAAATAACATTTGAAATGAATAATTCTCCAATGAATAGCTAAAAGTTTTTTTATAATTATTGGTTTGTTAAGTTCACATTTTGAAAAACTTCGAGATGCGTAAGCTATAGGTAAATCGATACCGTTATGATTTTGACAAAGGATTGCTGAACATGCCTGTTGGAATGCATCTGTGATTAAAACGTATTGTTTATCAAAATCGACATATTGTAGTATGGGTGGATGAATTAATGCCTGTTTTAACTTATTAAAGGCTAGTTCGCAATCGTTTGACCAATCAAATTTCGCGTGTTTTCTTGTGAGTTTATTTAATGGTATACAAATTTCAGCAAAGTTTTGAATAAATCGTCTATAAAAATTGTAAAAAGCTACAAATCTCTTTACTTCATCTGCGTTCTTGGGGGTCGGGTATTCTTCAATGACTTTGTATTTAGATTTTTAAGGAGTTACTCCTAAATCTGACAAGCAATGTCCTAAATACGTAACTTCTTTTCTAAAAAATTTGCATTTCTGCGGGTTTAATTTTAAATTAAATTTCCTACAAGCCTGGAATGTATCTCGAAGATTCTGTAAATGGTGCTTTTCTGAGCAACTTGTAACTCTTAAATCGTCCATGTATAGAAAGGCTTTTTCCGGGGTTGGACCCGAAAATGCGATAGTCATTATACGAGAAAAGGAATTTGGACTTAAATGTAACCCGAATGGAAGGCGAGTGAATCTACATAATCCATTATCTGTGCTGAAGGATGTGAAATTTCTAGATGAAGGGTGTAATGGAATTTGGTGAAATCCCGAAATTAAATCAATAACTGAAAACCATTTTGATCTACCTAATTGATCTAGAATTTAGTTGATTCTTGGCAATGGAAATTTATCAGTTACCAACTTTTTGTTAAGTTGTCTATAATCGATAACCATTCTCCACGTTTTCTGATCGTTAGCGGATTTTTTGGGAACTAACAGAACTGGTGAATTGTATTCTGAGATTGAAGGTTCAATGATTCCGTGATCAAGTAAATTTTATACTTGCTTATCTAACTCGTTTTTCTGAGAGTGTGGCGTTCTGTAATTTTTTATATAGATTGGTGTTGTATCTTTTGCGTACAGTTTTTGTTCGTAAAAATTATTGTGTGATAAAATGTCATTTTTTAAAGCAAAAATGTCTGAGAATGATTCGCACAATTTAAATTAATCGTTTTTCACATATGTTGGCATATCTAGGTCTAATGTCTTTTTAAGCTCATTCTTTCAAATGTTCGTTTCGTTTGTTACTGTGTAAACATTGAATATATCTAAGTTTAATAATTGAATATAATCAGTTTTTATTGAAACATTATTTTCGGTTGTATTTAAAATTCTAATGTAAGGATTTTTACTCGATACTATGTTCCTAGCTATAAAAATTCCGGGTTTGATTTCTTGCTGGTCTACTAACATTTGCTCTCTTAGGCCTTTTAGTTTGTCGACTAATCTGAAAACTTCACACCGAGGTGGTATCGCCAAATAGTCAGTATCAGGGCTGTTATAGATATTTACTGTTTCCCTAATATGTGAATTGTTAATTTGCATTACCCATCTGGAGTAATCTAATATGCAAATATTTTCACTTAGGAAATCTCTTCCTAAGAGTCCTTGTGTGGGTATAGGAAAATTTTCGGTTACTACGTGAAATTTGTGCCATATATTGACTTTATTAATACTTAGTAGAATGTTTAAAGTTCCTAGCGTTTCCGAAATTCCGTTTGTTATTCCTTTTAATTTTACTTTGACACTTTTATCGAAAATTATGTTGCCAAATAAAGTGGAAATTTTTATAAGCGAGATATCTGCTCCTGAGTCAACTTTGAAGTTACATGGAATGTCCGAAACGTTGGTCGAAAATTTTACAAAATTAGATAGTGTAGTCTATGTTGAAAATGAAGTTTTGGTGATTAAGTTTACTTTTTTTGTATTCAAACGAGATGAACTATCGAAATTGTTGCTTAGTGAAACCCCAACGGAGTTTCGTCAGTTTTCGTATTACCTACTTCGTTTACGTCAGTATCACAGAACCTAACGTTGTGTTGCTGATACTGGTTATTTCTATTATTATCTCTATTGAAATTATTGTTAAAGTGTGGGCCACTTTTGTATCGGTTAAAGTTATTGTTATTATTAAAATGTGAGGCATTGCGATTGAAATTATTGTTGTAATTTCCTCTATTTCCTCTACCACGGTTGACTTGATTAGTGTTATTTTAAAAATTATTGTATGACTTATTTTGAAATCTTCTAGCATTACCGTATCCATGGAATTGGCAGCCATTACTATTAAAATTAAAAACATTTGACTGTGTTGCGGCGGTAGTATCTACTGTAATAAATTTGGTTATAGCTTCCTGTGCTGAGGTAAATTTTCTCGCTGCCATAATTAATTTCATATTATCGTTGGATGCGTTAGAGCATAAGGCTTTTACAACGTTATCCGCCGTGTATTTGTTTGCTAACTCGAGGGGCATTCCTTTTGAGATGTAAGCAGCATTTAATTTGTCAGTCAATTTTCCGACCTCGTTGGCGTAAGCTTCGGTTTCCTTGCCATTTTGTTTTAGTTTCATTAGTTTTGCTAAGATTAATTGATATTTTTAACCTTAATTTCCTTTTTCAGAGTAACTATTATTTGCTGCAATGATGTCTCGTTCGTTATTATTGAACGAGCCTTGCTTGTTAGCCTTGTTTTTAGAAACTGTACAGCGATTTGTTGATTGTCTACAGCATGTATTTGAAGTAACTGTACTTCATCTATAAAAGTTTGTAATTTTTCGAATGAGCCGTCAAATTCTGTGGGAATGATTTTGCTACACAGTACTTATGGATAAAGATCAATAACGATATTATATTAAATAGTAATTTCCATATTGAATTAAAAAGGATCCAACCGCTTCTATACAAAGAAAAGTAAACACTAAGTTTAGATGTGGTTTCCCTCTTCAGCAATGTTTATCTAGATGCTTGTCTAAGAGCAATCCAAAAAAAATGGAACGGTATTAGTTCATTGTAACATTGACGAGTTGAAATTCTTACAACTTATAACCATACTTTTTAAGAACACACATTTTTCCTTCAACAATACAATTTATAACTAAACCTTAGGAACACCGATGGGTGCCTCAACTCACCAATTCTAGCAACATATTCAATAGATGACATATTAGATACAGTATTACCGGTCCCATCTTTCAAACCCTGTTTCATAAAGAAAAATGTAGATGACATCATTGTGTCATTACCTAATGATAGCATAGACGAGATTCTGTATACATTTAACAGTTATGAACCTCACATTTAATTTACTATCGAAACAGAAGATTCTATCTTTTCCGTACCATTTCTTGATACCAAGTTTATACGAACTACTGCTTATAAAATCTTAATAGATTGGTACAGGAAATCTTGTTGCTCTGGTAGATTTATTAACTATTCGTCCTACTATAAAAAATCAATAAAGGTGAATTTAATTAAACAAATGAAAAATGGAGTGTTAAGAATCTCCGATCCAAGTTTGATAAAAAATATTTTGTGTAATACATCTACATCACTTGATATTACTCATAGAGAAAATCTTCTAGCTAGCAAAATCATTCCCACGGAATTTGACGGCTCATTTGAAAAATTACAAACATTTACAGATGGAGTAGTTATGTCCTTCAAATACATGCTGTGGACAACGAACAAATCGTTGTGCAGTTCTTGAAAACAAGGCAAAGCTCGTTTATTAGTAACTAACGAGTTATCATTGCAGCAAATAATAATTACTCTGAAAAAATAAATTCAGGGTGAAAATTCCCAATTAATTTTGGCAAAATTAATAAAACTAAAACAAAATTGGAAGGAAGCTGTAGCTTACGCCAACGATGTCAAAAAATTGACTGACAAATTAAATGCTGCTTACATCTCAGAAAGGAAGGCCCCTTGAGTTAGCAAAAAAATACACGGCGGACAACGTCGTAAAAGCCTTATGCTCTAACGCATCCAGCGATAACATGAAAATAATTATGGCAGCGGGTAGTTTCAGTAAATCTCAGGAGGCCATCACGAAATTTATTACTGTAGATACTACCGCCGCAACACAGTATTTAACTTTAGTAGCAACGGCCGCCATTTTCACAGATATGGTAATGCTAGGAGATTTTATAATAATTCATACAATAATTTCCATAATAATACTCGTCAAGTCAACTCAAATTTCCAAATATCACGCATGAACGCATAAAGATTTATACTTGATACTATATTCCTAGCTATAAAGACTCCTGGTGTGATTTCTTGCTGATCTACTAACATTTGCCCTCTTATGCCTTTTAATTTATTAACTAGTCTAAAAACTTCACACCAAGGTGGTATCGCTAAATAATTAGTATCAGGACTATTATAAATATTTACTGCTTTCCTAGTATGTGAATTGTTAATTTGCATTACCTATCTGGAGTAATCTAATATGCAATTATTTTTACTTAGGAAATCTCTACCTAAAAGTCCTTGTGTGGGTATAGAAGAATTTTCGGTTACTACGTGAAATTTATGCTATATATTGGCTTTATTGATACTTGGTAAAATGTTCCTAGCGTTTCAGAAATTCCATGTGTTATACCGTTTAATTTTACTTTAACACTATTATCAAAAATTATGTACAATTATGTATTATGTACCAAATAAAGTAGAAATTTTTATGAGCAAGATATCTGCTCCTGAGTCAACAATGAAGTTACATGTAATGTCCGAAACGTTGGTTGGAAATTTTACAAAATTAGAAAGTGTTAAGTCTAGGTTAAAAATAAAGCTTTGGTGATTAAATTTACTTTGTTTTATATTCAAAGATATATCGAATTTGTTACTTAGTGAAACCCCAAAGGAGTTTCGTCAGTATTCGTATTACCGGATTCATTTACGTCAGTAACCTATCATTTTGTTGCGGTACCGATTGTTTCTATTATTATCTCTATTGAAATTGTTATTGTTAAAGTGTGAGCCATTATTGTATTGGTTAAAATTATTGTTGTTATTAAAATGTGAGGCATTGCGATTGAAATTATTGTTGTAATTATCCTGTTTTCTCTACCGCGGTTCATGCGTAATATTTACAAATTTGAGTTGACGTACGAGTATTATTATGGAAATTATTGTATGAATTATTTTAAAATCTCCTATCATTACCATATCTGTAAAATTGGCGTCCATTGCTATTAAAGTTAAATACTGTGTTGCGGCGGTAGTATCTACAGTGATAAATTTGGTGATGGCCACCTGAGTTTTACTGAAACTACCCGCTGCCATAATTATTATATTATTATTATATCTGTTGCATTATTTCATCAAACGGTGGCGCGACGAATAGAGGACATGGGTAATTATATTTCAAAAAATTTATGTGATTGCTTTTTAGATTGCAATTACTATTCAATATGTTTGGATGAAAGTTCCGACCAGACCGATATCAGTCAATTAATAATCTTCATACGTTGCATTTCGAAAGATTTCACAATCACGGAAGAAATTCTGGATTTAATACCATTATATGGAACAACTAAAGGCAGTGATATATTTGAAGCAGTTATAAAAAATTATAGTAGAGTACGGAGGATTTCGTAAGTGTTCTTGTATTGTGACCGATAAGGCAAAAGCTATGACCAGGACAGTGTCAGGATTCGCGGGACTTTTAAAACAAAATGGCATTGATTGCCCGTTGTTTCACTGCATCATACATCAAGAAGCCTTATGTACAAAATCTTTGCGTCAAATGAATTCTATGAAAGTTATTGTCAGGATAACCAATTTGATTAGAGGTAGAAACAGGGCATTGACACATGGAAAATTAAGGTACTTTTTAAGTGAAATCGATGCAACCTATGGAGATTTATTATTACATTCAGAAATCAGATGGCTAAGTGCTGGACAGTGCTTTCAACGCTTTTTCGCTTTAAGAAAAGAAATACTTTTATTTCTAAAAAATCTGACACTTCCGAACTACAAAATAAAATGCATAATCCTCAGTTTCTGGCTGATCTTGCGTTTTTAACTGATGTTAAACAATGTTAACAATTGAACAAATTAAATTTAAAGTTGCAAGGCAAAAACCACAATATAGCCAACTTTTACGGACATGTGAATGGATTTAGAAGCAAACTAAAATTGTTCAAAACGTCTGTACAACAAAATGATTTTTTTTTTCCAAGTTGTAAAGAACATTATTTAGAGATGAAAATTTTTGAAGAATGTAATTTTTTGGACCACCTCAATTACATGGATGAAATAATCGTCGAATTTAAAAAGCGTTTCGCAGATTTTAAAATATTTGAGAGTGATATAGCACTCTTCACTTATCCATTAACGATCGCAGTTGAAAGTGTGAAGATTTATTATCAACTGGAACTATGTGATCTGCAATCAAACCCCTTTTACAAGGGCAGAACAGTAGTGTACTATCATTAGTGATAAAAATGCTCCTGAAAACAACGAGAGTCATATATAACTAATTATGACTGAAAAAGAAGGAAAAACAGCGACAGCGAAGCCCGAAATTATACTGAATATTAGAAAAGTTTTAAGTAAAGCAAAATCACAAGGAAGAAGTATGCCGACGTACTTAGTCCATGGAAACATCAGCAAAGTGAGGATAAGCAACATAATAGAGTATGTATGCAGAAAAGAAGGAGTTAAAGCACAAATTCGAATGAGCAAGGGCTGTAATCTAAAGAATACCGGAGATAATAGTGGTTTTTAAATGAATAGGAAGAGGACAAACAAAGAAACTTTAATTATAAGACGAGACGAAGGAAGAACTTACGTAGATGTAATAAGAAGTATGAAGAAGGAACGTAAAGCGTAAAGGCGAACGTAAGGAGACTGAAACATTTCTTCCTAAACATTGCAATAGAAGCAGCTAGGCACCTATCTAGTGGAAAAGTGATAGGAGACGGATGGAATATTTGGAAAATTAAAGAGCTGAAGACCCTGCCAAAGTGCTATAGGTGTCACAGAGTGGGACACGTTGCAAACAAATGCGATAAAAGTGATATAACTGTTTATTGTCACAACTGCGAAGAGAAAGGCCATCTCAGGAATAACTGTTCCAATCAACAGAAGTGCTACCTTTGTAATATCGCGGGACACAAAGCAGAGACCACAAAATGTACGAGGTTTAGAAAGCTGTTGCAGGAATAGAGGAAGGAAAAGAGAGAAAAAGAAAGGCTCCAAAGCTTAGCGTGAAGGTCATTCAAGGCAATATAAACAGAGGGAGGGAGGCAATGGACCTCATGCATAAAACTGCGGAAGCAGAAAAATCCGATGTAATGATTATCGCAAAGCCTAACAGGAAAAAAGCTATTCAAGGAAGAATGTACATAGACAATAGGCTAGACGTAGCAATAGTAATAAGAAACAAGCAACTTAGAATAAGAGGATCAGGCACCGGGAATGGATATATTTGGATCGAGACTAAGGAGGTGGCCATCTTTGGTTGCTACATCTCTCCAAATGTAGACATACAGACTTATAAGGACTTTTTAATAGCCTTACGAAATGACATCAGGAAACAAACAAAAGAGGTAGTTGTTGGAGGCGACTTAAACTCCAAGTCCTATTTATGGGGACCAAAGAAGAAATATAACAGGGAAAACATCCTGGTTAAGTAGCTAGCTAAGGATGACTTAGTAGTATTTAATCAGGGAGGTGCCCCGACCTTTATAAGAGGAGACAGTCAGTCCCATATAGACATTACCTTCTGTACCAAAAACGTAAGCAAAAGAGTGGTAAACTGGAAGGTTTTAGTTATAAAAACATTAAGCTACCATCAGCACATCACTTATGAAATAGGCCAGGGTGACACGAATCAATACAGGAGCAAATATGTAGAGCTGTAGAGAAAGTTGGCCATTAAATAGGGAAAAGGAGGGATATAGATACAACACTTCTCAGGGAAATAACCACAAAGGCATGCAACAAATATCTAAAAGAGAAGACAATTCCCAAAAACAAAAAACCGTTTACTGGTGGACGCAATAAATTGCTGTAAAAAAAATTTATGTCTAAAAGCGAAAGAAAAACTGGCAAGGGAAAACAAAAGAATATGACAGAAAAAGAGAAGCCCTGGATAATTACAGAGAAAGCCGAGCAATACTGAAGGAAGCAATTGCTGATGAAAAAAAGGATGCCTGGAAGCAGTTGATAGAAGAGGTAGAACATGATATCTGGGGCAAGGGTATAAAATTGTCACAGACAAGATAAGAGCCGCTCCACCGTCCGATTTAAAAGACAAGCAGTAAATAAGAATTGCGGAAAAGCTTTTCCCCAAACATGCAACAAGTGATTGGGACAGAGATGGAAAGTATGAAAGTGACATTGAGTGAAGGGTTTTGGCAGGAAAACAGATAAATGGGACACTGCATAGCTTTATGAACAGCCAGAAAGTGTCAAAAAAGGCACGTCTAGCTGTGCATAGAGGTGTATTGGTTTCTACACTTATGTATGGTAGTGAATGTTGGGTTTGGCAGAAGAAGCATAAAAATAGGATAAATGCTGTGGAGATGAGTAGTTTGGAAAGTATAGCCGGAGTAACTTGGTTGGATAAAGTAAAAAATAGTGAGATAAGAGAACGCTGTGGTGTAAAAAAAGATGTGGTTACAAAGATAGATAAAGGAAAGCTTAGATGGTTTGGACACGTAGAAAGGATGGATAAAGGAAGATTAACGAAACAAATTTATAAGGCGAGTGTGAATGGACAAGTCGGTAGAGGTCGACCTCGGCGAACATATCTCGATCAGATCAACATTGTTTTGAAGAAAGGCCAGGTCAAGAGTACCAACAACCGACAAGTATGCATAAGAGCCCTGATGAAAGTAGAGAAAGCAAAAGATGTGTGTAAGAACCGTAGCGAGTGAAAGAAAGTGGTCTTTGCCTACCTCTAAGGGAAAAGGCGTGACTATATGTATGTATGTATGATTGGGACAAAATACTAGTCGAGGAGGCAGAAATTCCCGTCTTCACCAAAGATCTAATTGCAGCTAATAACAGGCTGAAGGACAAAAAGGCGCCAGGACCAGATGGCCTTCCCCCTGAAATTATTAAATCAATTGTGTCTTACTCTAATAAAGTTTTAAAGATCTTTAATAGGGAGCTATTAAAAGGAGTATTTCCCAAGGACTGGAAAGTTGCACAGCTAGTGCTTGCAAAAAAGAAGAAGCTAGGCCAAGCAAATAAGGCATACAGACCTATATGCCTACTTAACGTCTGGGGAAAGCAAAGCTAATGGCTTTTGGCCAAAAGACCAAAAAAAAATTAAAAAAAACGGGGACTTGTGGGACGAACAGTACGGCTTTCGGACAAAAGAGAACAACGGTTCATGCTTTGCGGAGAGTCCAAGAGCTAGCAGACGAAGCCAACGAAAAATCTGGCAGAAAAAGATGCATCTTGATAACTATTGATGTACGTGCAAAAAGCCAGAGAAGCCATTGGCAATATCAGCAGACCACTACCAAACATCAAAGGCCCCAGAGAAAGAAATAGGAAGATTCTTTTTAGCGTAATACAACTTACTGTATGGAGCTAATGCATGGAAAAGAGCCATAAAGAAGGGAAAAATTTGATACGTTATTCGTAAAATCAACTTAGCTATGATAATGTTCCTTCAAACTTTTAGTAGGGCATGGGATGTCAAAAAGATTTCAATGAAATTCTCAAGCGTCGACAACTTTTCTTGTATATTCACTAAATTTGTAATACGTATCTTGATTAAAAAAGTATATTTAGCCATCTGTGTATCTAAATGCGGATGTTATGTGTTGAGGGGTTTCTGGAAAACGATCACCGATTCGCCCGCGGTTTATTATTTGATTAGGATCATTGATAAATTTAATATAGGAAGAATTATAGTAAAAGACAAAAGTGCCTCCGCTATTTGTTTGAAATATTGATTTGATGTACGCGTATGCAGGCTTCCTTATAACATATTTATTGCGAACTTTTAAATCATGGAATGATGGAACATGCAGACTTTGTTTAGTTTCGTCAAAATTCATTAAGTCGCCAACAGAGTTCTAGAAAATATGGGAAATCGGAGGATTTTAGTTCTTTCGGAACATAGTCATTAACAAATTCTGGCTTTGATTGTACGTGCGTATCATTCCAATCAAATTTCCACGAAATATTTTTTTATCCGACATATAATCGAAAGTTGGGAAACGATGGCACTTTTGCAAGAAAGAGAAAATCAGGTGATTTAATGTCACATAAATTTTTATAAACTGGAGTTTGATGTTTGGTAACAGGTGTTGTTGTTTGAGCTGGTAACGTTGTTGGCTGCTGAGGTCGTCCATATAAGTTTTCTAGAGCCATGCAACTTTTCTTGACAGAAGGGGAACATGATTGCCGAATCAAGGCTGCGTCCGAGACCGAGCCAATGTCCAATTTCATGCATAACACCATCAGAAAGCTGACTTGACCGTCGGGTACTTTAGCATCATCACCAAAATACCAACCTTCGTTGGTTGTGTTCTCACAAAATGCGGGAGCTATTAAGAACATAAAAAGTATAGTACTCGTCGTCGTTTACATCTTGACTGATTGACGAATATTATTTACCGCATATTTATACAAACTTAAGATTTCAGGGAACCAATAAAACAAAATTTTTTGAAAAAATTAATTATTTAAATCATTTATTGTGGTAATTCTATAAATAATTCTATACTCTATATTCTATACTCTATTTAATAAATCATTTTGAAAGTATTTTATACAATAAAGATAACGCTAATTCACCATGCGGTTTACAAAAACCAATAATATTTTAATAATATGAGCAGATATTAAGTTCGTTTAATGAATTTACTCGATACGTCAGCAAATGCTCGTGGATTTTAAGGATTTCTTGAACATCTTCTTCGCAAAAATAGTACTCGACGTCGTTTTTCTTTAAAACCAGGACTTTGGTATCATTATAAACTAGTTGCATAATGGTACAATATCACCGCAGTGGAACGTTATGGGATTGTCATCGTCCTCTTCGTCGGGATACGTAGGCTCTCATAAAAAAAATCTTCCATCCTTTTCTCCATAATACTGAAGAGGGTAGCCCATTCAAAATCGTTAAAAGATATATTTCAGTAGGCCCAAAATGTTTAGCCAAAATAATTGCCGGAGGAAACGTCCACGCAGGACTAATGCCCCATCGAACTTCGTATTCTGACAAAATATATGTCGTTAGCAGTAAGTAAGCACTTCACTTGTGGCAGCATCTTCGTAGGATTGAACAATTGTTTCTATGGAAGATCCCAGCAATACGAATTCGGACATTTCAAAGTCACTACTCATGCTATCGTCACTACTCGACGCCATACTGTCTTAACTGCTGCACATGATGACTGACAACCAGCTGCCAATGACTCCCCTCCCACTAAAAGGTCTATTTTCGTCCATAACTAAACAAAATAGTCGTTTTTAATCCAACTGTTGCCTTATATGCCCAACCATTTAACGTACATTTTATTTCTTTTACGTCTAATTACCTTTTCTACCATATAGATATCAGTATTTGCAGTTTTCTGTAATTATTTCGCGTAGAAGGCTCCTTTGATTGATGCTCCCATCATATCTTCGAGAAGATACGTTGCAGGATTGGTTATCTTACATTTTATGATTTTAAATAATTCCGTTGACCAATTGGGTGTATAACCTTACTCAAAAACGTGTTTATCTGTTAAATGTCAAAGTTGAATGTCAGGAGAAGAAGCATGTTATATGGCTTCAGTAAAAAAAGAGCAAATTTGCAAGAAAATTTTTAAAACATTATTTTGCTTAATAGCTATTAGTTGCTGCGTTAATATTATTGTGCGTTTAATTGTAGTAAATTCGTTAAGAATTTGTATTTTTTTGGTTTTTAAATACAAAGAGTAAGATTTTGACATTTTGTAAATTTTGGATACTTTGTATTGGAATTTTTTAAAAAATAAAAAGTAAGGTAAGAGTGTTTTTATAGAGATTTTTACTGGAATTTCCATAAGTACATTTAATATTTTTCTATAAGTGCTATATATTTAAATTTTATTTTAATTTGGTAATACCTACTATGTATTTATTTTTAGTATAGATTTTATTTCTAATGGGAAGCTATAAGTAATAGTTATATTGACTATAACCAAATTAGCAGCGGTAGGGGACGCCACCTATCATGCTCTGCTTCCTGTTAAGGCGAGACGTGGACTACGGATAACCACTTTGCTACTTTGAATGTGAGGGGAGGATTGAATAATAAAATTAATAAAATTTACACGATAATAGAAAAAAGATAGATTGATGTTCTTTATGTGAATGAAACCAAGCAAAAAGGATCTAAAACCACAACACATGGACCTTATACAGCCTACTGGTCAGGAGTTCCGGAAACCAGTAGAGGTTCTTAAAGCGTTGGTGTGATACTCTCTGCTAGAATGAATGAATGTGTGACTGACTTTGAATGTATGAGCCCAAGACTCCTCTGAGTGAGGCCGAAGGTTGATTTTATCCTTTAGGAGGACTCCAACTATGTTCTAGAACTTTTTTAAAATTCATCCATCGTTTTTCCTATAAAAAGGCCTAACGCATGAGATGGTCGGTCGCAAATCATCGCTAAAATTTGTATAGGTAATGAGAAGGTCCAGGTTTAGAATTTTTTTTATTTATGACCAACATAAATTTATTTTCAATATTAGCTTGATTTTTGTTATTATTGGTCGACACCAAATGTGAATTTAATGGAATTGCTTTATTTGCCTCTTCTTGTCATATTGTTGCACACATTTAAATTTGCTTTTTTAATATAAGAATACAACGTTTTATAAGCTGTACTTTTTTTTTATTTACAAATAACCGCTTCAACCCTTTGAGTCATTAGCGGTGAAGTTGGTGAGTTACAGAGTTACAGTTTGTTGCCCAAATTCAAATCATTTAAGAACATTATGATATTATTACCATTGCTATAATTTAACATTTCCTTAAAGTCACAGGTTATACAAAACGTGTCTCTTTGTATCTTTTTGAAAATATTATGCTTTTTGTTTTATCAGGGAAAAAGCTGAAGCCTGAAGATTTATACCATATTTCCAGCGAATGAATACATTCTTGTAGGGTCTTTGTTAGGTTTTCTATACTCTTTCCTTTCGCAAATATTATTAGATCATCTGCATAGTCTTGCTTGCACAGGTTTTTTCATAGATTGAATTACGTCATTTATTGCTATCAGGAAAAGTGTTGGGCTTATGATTGAGCCTTGCGGTGTGCCGTTTTCTTGTTCTTTATATCGTGAAAATATTCCAGTGGCAGCTCGGACTTGAAACTTTCTGTGACTCATAAAATTCCTTATGAAGGCTAGGATGTTACATTAATATCCCCATTTCTGAAGTCTGACTAGGATAAGATGTCGCCATGCAGTTTCAAAAGCTTTATTAATGTCGAAATAGATCGCCATGCACTTCTGATCGTTGGCGAACCCTTCATGTATTTGACTTTCTAGATCTATTATATTGTCGTGTGTTGATCTATGTGGCCGGAAACCCGATTGTTCTAGTATGATTTGATTTCTGTTTTCGAGTGCCCAAATAAGTCTTCTTTTTATAATTTTTTCTAATATTTGCACATAGTACACGTCAGTGAAATAGGTCTATGATTGTGGTTGAATCGCTGGTTTGTTTGGTTTTAGGATATGAATAACGTGTAATGTATTAGGATCGCCGTGTATTGTTAGGTCCCTTGCTCGTAGGTTTGTTGAAGTTTCGGAAAAACTATCGTTAATTAAAAAGAACGTTGAACTTAAAAATATGTTTAATTTAGTTTAGCAATTCTACATTTTAAAATCGTGATCTTGACCGTCACTGCAAAGTAGAGCAGCGTAACGACTGATCGAAGTAAAACAATAACACACTCTTTATTTCGAGACAGCTTGGTTGCGAAATAAATACGAATGATTATTAAACACAAACATTATTACGTGCGTCTGGCGACACGTTCTAAGTGAGTTCAAAGTTATTCCCGTGAACGGTCAACTGAGTTCATTTATTAAACCTTTTTTACATGTTTTCCTGTATAAGGGCACTACATCTTCCCTTTTTACCAAAAAAAAATGGGAAAAAAAAATGTCAGATCTGCGCCAGAAGAATGATTATATGTTTTTGTTTTTGTTTTGCGACATGTGTATGTTGATTATAATTACAATATTCCTTATTAATATAATGTTCGCTTAGTCTAATATATGTTCAACTTATAAATAAATGTGAGTATAATGTTTATAGGTAGTAAGGGTAGCTAATCCTTTTTACCTGTTCACTGGTATGAAAGTGGTTAATAAAACAAAATAAAAAAAAAATAAAAATATTTGACCATTAGATGATCGGGGCATGACGTTTACATGACGTCATGCTAATTAATTGTAGTGGCCTTAAATCTTATTACAATAAATACAAAATGTTATTATACAACGTTACGCATACATACAGTGCGCGAAAGTGTTTGTGCACCACCACTGTATTTAAATGTCACTGTCGATGTACCTTTTTAATCTATTTTTGTAAACCAATAATAATTTGTCTAGATTTGATCTTATTTCACAATTTACTCCAACACACCTCGTTACCCCGTAAGGGCCGATATACTTAGCATCTAATTTATGAGCGTTCTCGTTGCGCAATAAAACTAAGTCTCCCGGTTTAACTTTCAGTTCTGAGATTTGCGTCTCTTGCATCTGTTTACGTGACCATTTATTTTGCAACAAGAATTTCTGAGCTCTAGCGTGTGCTACTTGAAGCTTATATCGTAATTCCTCGTAATACATATCAATGTTACAGATTGGTTAAATTTTTCGTGTGAGATTTCGTTTCCAGATTATTTTTCTTACCAAAAATTAGTTCAAAAGGTGTATATCCGTGATACGAATTTGGTGTAGTGTTGTAACAGAAAGCATAAAATAAAGACCAATGATCCCAATCTGATTTGTTTTCGTTTACATAACTTCTAAGAAATTCGTTAAAAACTCTATGATTTCTTTCACAAGCTCCCAGCGTCTCATGGCGATAAGCCGTTGAGATCTTGTGCTCTATTTTGATAGATAAAATGATTGAAAAAATGTCATTTTTTAAAGCAAAAATGTCTGAGAATAATTCGCACAATTTTAATAAATCGTTTTTCACATATGTTGGCAAATCTAGGTCTAATGTCTTTTTAAGCTCATTCTTTAGATTGTTCGTTTCGTTTGTTACTGTGTAAACATTGAATATATCTAAGTTTAATAATTGAATATCATCAGTTTTTATTGAAACATTATTTTAGGTTGTATTTAAGATTCTAATGCAAGGATTTTTACTCAATACTATATTCCTAGCTATAAAAATTCCGGGTTTGATTTCTTGCTGGTCTACTAACATTTGCTCTCTTAGGCCTTTTAGTTTGTCGACTAATCTGAAAACTTCACACCGAGGTGATATCGCTAGATAGTCAGTATCAGGGCTGTTATAGATATTTACTGTTTCCCTAATATGTGAATTGTTAATTTGCATTACCCATCTGGAGTAATCTAATATGCAATTATTTTCACTTAGGAAATCTCTTCCTCAGATTCCTTGTGTGGGTATAGGCAAATTTTCGGTTACTACGTGAAACTTGTGCAATATGTTGACTTTATTAATACTTAGTAGAATGTTTAAAGTTCCTAGCATTTCCAAAATTTCGTTTGTTATCCTTTTTAATTTTACTTTGACACTTTTATCGAAAATTATGTTGCCAAATAAAGTGGAAAGTTTTATAAGCGAGATATCTGCTCCTAAGTCAATAATGAAGTTACATGGAATGTGCCACGTCTTTTTCGTTCTCTAAAGAGTACTCTGCCAGCGGTCTCTCTACTGGCAAATTATGCCCGAGCTCAGCCGTAGAGGGTAGAAGAAAAAAAAAATAGAAAAGTGAGCCGCGCCACCGACTTAGACGGTTCAAGCCGGAAACCCGTAGGTCTTATAGGCACTAGCAGAGCCACACGATAAACAACTAAGATTATGGTGAACCAAATAAATAAAATTATAGCAAAAATATATTGGATACTTTACTCACACAATAAATCAAAATACACAGCTCAATAGCAACATTACAACGAATATAGTCAAGATTAACAGCTATGGTAAATTTTCTTGCTAAAACAAACCAAAAATTTATAATTTACAATTTTATAAAATAACCATAACAGAAGTAAGAGTAACAGACTTTACCAAGTTACCAAAAAAAAAAAGTAAAACGTATATAAATCAACTCATTAATAACACTAAATCAAACGTTTACATAATGCTGCTAATTTACTCATGTTTTTACCATTTACATAAAGATTTTCACTGCCAAAACAATCGAGTTTATTTAAAAATATTTTTACAATGGTTGTCCTTTAAAATATTAAAATTGTAGGATATTTACAAATAAGTAGGAAGAAAATATATTTTTACTTGGACATAAAGAATTATTGAGAAGATTATTTTAATCCAAGTTTAGTTTTGGCATATTATCTTATGCAATAAATAGTTTCCAACAATGTACTATATTAATAAACTAAAACAAAACTTAATCGTGGTGTTAAAATAAGTCACGGCGTTATATATTTAAAAATAAATCACTTATAACCTTTGGGTATACGAATTCACAATGTACTATATTAATAAACTAAAACAAAACTTAATCGTGGTGTCAAAATAAGTCACGGCGTTATATATTTAAAAATAAATCACTTATAACCTTTGGGTATACGAATTCACAATGTACTATATTAATAAACTAAAACAACACTTAATCGGTGGTGTCAAAATAAGTCACGGCGTTATATATTTAAAAATAAATCACTTATAACCTTTGGGTATACGAATTCACTACTCCTGGCCGGTTCGATTATGGAACGGCACCTGCTAATTAACAATGGCTTCCCTCAAATAAATCCCGCATGCGGATATTTTAACTCGACACCAAAATCCAAAATATTAACAACGAAGGTAAGATAGAATGGTCAAGTTAAAAATTAAGTGGTTTTTCTTCAAAATCCAATTCAGATGGCCCAAATACAGCCAGATATGAAAGAAATTCCATAGAGGTTCTGCACACGTGCTAATATTACACCGTCCCAAAAACTCTCACCAACACCCGACTTCGAAGACTGCCACCAAACGACTGACTCCCAGGCCGGATATCAAGAAATGACACGGAACACGCGTCAACCAACAATCTTCGCAAGTCCATGCTCCTACAAGGTATGCAACACTATTTACAACGAATGATATATTTAAGTTACAACAAAATACGGTACCTGAGGAATACGAAACTATCAGAGACACAATTAATTAATAATGGAACTGTAGAACGTGACAAATGTCCGAAACGTTGGTCGAAAATTTTACAAAATTAGATAGTGTTAAGTCTATGTTGAAAATAAAGTTTTGGTGATTAAATTTACTTTGTTTTGTATTCAAACGAGATGAACTATCGAAATTGTTGCTTAGTGAAACCCCAACGGAATTTCGTCAGTTTTCGTATTACCTACTTCGTTTACGTCAGTATCACAGAACCTAACGTTGTGTTGCTGATACTGGTTATTTTCATTAATATCTCTAATGAAATTATTTTTAAAGTGTGGGCCATTTTTTTATCGGTTAAAGTTATTGTTATTATTAAAATGTGAGGCATTGCGATTGAAATTATTATTGTAATTTCATCTGTTTCCTCTACCACGGTTGACTTGATTAGTGTTATTTTGAAAATTATTGTATGACTTATTTTGAAATCTTCTAGCATTACCGTATCCATGGAATTGGCGGCCATTACTATTAAAATTAAAAACATTTGACTGTGTTTCGGCGGTAGTATCTACTGTAATAAATTTGGTTATAGCTTCCTATGCTGAGGTAAAACTTCCCGCTGCCATAATTAATTTCATATTATCGTTGGATGCGTTAGAGCATAAGGCTTTTACAACGTTATCCGCCGTGTATTTGTTTGCTAACTCGAGGGGCATTCCTTTTGAGATGTAAGCAGCATTTAATTTGTCGATCAATTTTCCGACCTCGTTAGCGTAAGCTACGGCTTCTTTGCCATTTTGTTTTAGTTTCATTAGTTTTGCTAAGATTAATTGAGAATTTTTACCCTGAATTTCTTTTTTTCAGAGTAACTATTATTTGCTGCAATGATGTCTCGTTCGTTATTAATGAACGAGCCTTGCTTGTTAGCCTTGTTTTTAGAAACTGTACAGCGATTTGTTCATTGTCTACAGCATGTATTTAAAGTAACTGTACTCCATCTATAAATGTTTGTAATTTTTCGAATGAACCTTCAAATTCTGTGGGAATGATTTTGCTAGCTATATTAAATAATTCTATAGGTGTTAGCGCCATATTGTCTTTACCTTCACTATCACTTAAAGCTTCTTAATTTGTTATGTCGATAGGAGATGTGCAAGAATTTGGCCTGATGACCTTATCCCTAGCTCTCAGAAATTTTTCGTTACAAAATTTCTTTTGGTCAGTTTTTAAAACGGACCAATTTTGTGCTAATACCAAAGTTAATCTATTTAGTGACTCTACGTGTTTGTTGATAATATCATCCCTAATCTCTGGACTCTTTGGTTTTTCCTTTTTTAAAATTTTCTTGCCATTTTTTTCTATTTCTGCTACTAGATTTACTATTAAGTCTTCAAATATTTCCCAATTTATCTGGGGCATTTAAACAGTGGCTAATATGAAAAGGAAAATTATTATTGGCAATTATGTAAATAAATAAATAAATAAATAAAATTTCGAAACGAAAATGCTCATACATTGTTTTTTCTATCATTAATTGTGTCAGGTGTGCGGAAAAATGTAAATAAGTTGTGACGATAATTGTGAAATAGATTCGTGATAAAATTGTTAATGGTACAAAAATGAATTAAATAGTTCTTACCGAATGTCACTGGTTGTTTTGTTCTTTGTCTATGCACAACACAGTTTAACTGATTAGGCGGTAAAAGTGGGGTTTTGCTGAGTTACGACACTCCTCTGTATGTTCCTCTTCAGAGCTCGGCGGTGTACTTTCCAGACAGACCAAATGAATTTAAGCACCAGAATAATGACCAAAATGTACATCAGGATTCTTACGTCTCCGTCTATGGGCATGCCATCTTCTTGTACTATAAAGTTGGAGTTCACCACGCCTGTTTCCGAAACGTCCTGAGCGGTTGATTTTGAGTTTCCCATCATTTCTGGAGTAAGCTGCGCTGTTGGATTCCAAAGATTCGTTTCCGCAGGATCGCCATGTAATGTATTAGGATCGCCGTGTATTGTTAGGTCCCTTGCTCGTAGGTTTGTTGAAGTTTCAGGAAAACTCTTGTTAATTAAAAAGAACGTTGAACTTAAAAATATGTTTAATTTAGTTTAGCAATGCTACAATTTAATATCGTGATCTTGACCGTCACTGCAAAGTAGAGCAGCGTAACGACTGATCGAAGTAAAACAATAACACACTATTCATTCCGAGACAGCTTGGTTGCGAAATAAATACGAATGATTATTAAACACAAACATTATTACGTGCGTCTGGCGACACGTTCTAAGTGAGTTCAAAGTTATTCCCGTGAACGGTCAACTGAGTTCATTTATTAAACCTTTTTTACATGTTTTCCTGGCTAATGGTACTACAAACGATTGCCTGTCCCCAAATTTGTGGGAATTTCTGCTTGGTCCAGATTATGTTGAGGATTTTTAGAAGAAGGGTTTTTGCATATTTTTTAAAAAGGATGCGGGAATGTCATCAGGGCCTGGGGCAGTGTCCTTGAGTGATTTTAATGCTTCTGAAAATTCTGAGTCGCTGATGGGTTTGTTAATTGGATCTTGGTTTTTCTGTATTACAATTGGTGTAGATTCTTGAATAAGTTTGTAAGTAAGAAAGTTATCATCGTAATTTTCATTTGTGGAATTATGTTTGTAATATTAGTAGTTAAACAACAGGAATTCAAGCCCACTTGGAGTGGGAGGAGGAGTGGGGGAAGTGGTGGAAGAAGAAGTGGGGGGAGGAGTGGCGGGAGAAGGAGTGGGGGAAGTGGCGGGAGAAGGAGTGGGGGGAGTGGCGGGAGAAGGAGTGGGGGAAGTGGCGGGAGATGGAGTGGGGGAAGTGGCGGAAGAAGGAGTGGGGGAAGTGGAGGAAGAGGGAGTGGGGGAAATGACATTGTTGACATATGACATTGTCGACATATGACATTGATGACATGACAGGAGTGGCGGGAAAAGGAGTGGGGGAAATGACATAAGACATTTTTGCCATTGTTTACATACGGCATTGTTGACATACGGCATGTTGCCATTGTTGACATATGAAAGGAGTGGCGGGAGATGGAGTGGGGGAAATTATATTTTTGGCATTTGACAGCGAGAGGGGTGGAGATTTCGATTAAGAGGGTTCCGTAAGCACGTTGAAAAGTGGTGTGACGTAAGCGTTGAAAAAAACTTGGTTTCTCGGTGATTCGAACCTGAACCCTTTGACTTACTAAACAGATAGCTATTCCATTCAGATAACTCGCATATTAATTTTATCGTGCAAGATTGGATATAAAAATATATATTTGTGACATCATTTTTTGTTAAAAATAACCTTGAACTACCAGATAATAAAAATGAATGAAAATATGTTGATTTAACGTGAGTTACATGCGTCATTTCCGCTGACTTTTATTAGAACCATTTTTGCGACTCAGCAGTTCTAGAAGATTCCAGAAATTGCTTATCTAAAAAAATGTTACACTCGTAATTTCCTTTGTTATAAAATAAACATTATTTATCAAAATTAAAGATATAAAAAGGAGAAAGCCATACGGTTTAGTACCATTTGACTATTTACATTAAACGGTGATAGATTTGTGCGTTCAAGTGCTACAAGAAGAAAAAAGTAAGTTTCAATTATTGTTGTTTTTTGTCTCACAAAATATTCTTATTTTTAAAAATTTTATTAGATGAATTTGGAAAAATTAAACGAAGTTTTCTCCATTACAGCACGGAAACCTATAGTAAAGCTGCAGGAGCTACCAATAGGAGTTCCTCAAGCAATTTATGCTGCGAAAATAACCAAAACAACATTTGGTACAAGCGTTCTTCTTGACTTGGGTGATAAAGTCACCTTCCTACCCAACAGAGTGACTGCTACTTATGAACCGTATATTAGCCATTTCGAGAAAGGGAAATACAGCTTAACATACCGAGGATCTTACGATTGTGGTCGTCTCCATTTGACTGCGGCATTTGAAATTAAAGAAATTTAATCCGAAACATCCATAGAAAATTAGTAAGCAAATTTTTTTTTTCTTTTTTAATTATAAAAGTGGTTTATAATGTCGTCCAAAGTTATCGAAACTATTAAAAAGTTACATCAAAATTATTCCGATGATCTTGCTAATGTCTCTTTAAAATTAATTGCCAAACATATTAGAAAATGTGCGCTAGCTTTTAAAAAAATTAAATTTTCTGTTGGAGAAAAACGTAAAATTCATACGAAAATCGCTGAATTAAAACGGATGAGATGTTTAATTAAAGCGATGTCCAACAAGGTAGGTTTAGGGTTAAAACGAGGTAGTAGAGTTAAGTGGGAAGATGTGATTGCTATTTTCGACAGTAGAATTAGAACGGGAGTTATAATAAATTTGCAACATAACGAAATTAAAGATTTTTTAAAAGACGCGTTTCATTTATTTAAAAGTAGAGTTAATAATATTTTAAAAACAATGCCTATGCTAAAAATAAATACAACCTTTTGGGGGGATTTTATAAAGCAGCAGTCAAGTGACGAATTATTAGATCGAAAGTTTTTCATTACTCCAAATGCTGTTGTAGATGCAGGATCGGATTTAGCACAGTGGTTTAATGATAATGTAGTCGATGTTATCTTAAATAAATTATCAGAATTTTCTGAAAAAAGTAGTGGTTGGGCACTTAGTAAAATCGTTTTATTAGAAGTAGCTATAAATAAATATGAGGTCGGCAACGGTTCATCTTTCATTAAATTACCAGATCAAATTTTAAAGAAACATGCTTGCGTAAACGTTCAAAATGCAGACCAAGCATGTTTCTTTTGGAGCATCGTAAGCGCTTTATATCCAGTCACAAAACACCCACAACGATTAAGTAAGTATCCGCATTATGACACCGTTCTAAATATAAAGGGGTTGGAAATTCCAATTAAATTAAATCAAATTTCAAAGTTCGAGAAACTAAACGAAATTTCAGTTAACGTCTATGCTTTAGAATTGATCGAAACAGAGAAGAGATCATTTTACATGGTTATACCTGTTGTTTTAACTAAAAATAAAATGAAACGTCACGTCAATTTGTTACTAATACAAGATCAGTATTTTCGGAAATTAAATGATTATGAAGCGCCACCTATCGACAATGAAAATGTTGAAATCAAATATCATTATGTTTGGATAAAACATTTGTCTAGATTAATTTCAAGTCAACTTATTAAATGTCATGATAACAAATTCTTGTGCGACAGATGTTTAAATTATTTTTCAAGCTGTGATAAATTAAACGAACATGAAAAGGTTTGTCAAAATGTTAATGACTGTAAAATTTCATTTCCTAAATATGATTATGTAGAGTTTAGAAATTTCGTTTTTAAACAAAAGTGTCCTTTTTTAATTTATGCAGACTTTGAATCGCAGTTGGTAGATTGTAATGATAAGGTTTCCGAAAAAACTGTCAAATATCAAAAGCATCGGGCTTTTAATGCAGGTTACTATTTTAAATGTTCTTACGATGATAGTCTTTCCTATTTCAATAGCTATCGGGGGGATGATTGCATGCAATGGTTCGCCGACCAATTGTTAAATTTAGCCAGTTTTATTCAATCAAAAATCAAAAATATAATCCCAATGGTGGAAAAGCCTGATGTCATTAATGCCAAGGTATGTCACATATGTGAAAAGCCTTTTGGTATTAAAGATATTATTGTTCGTGATCATGATCACTTTACGGCAGCTTTTCGGGGTTGGGCGCATCAAGTATGCAATTTACAATTTCAAAAATTATTTATTGTGCCAATTGCATTTCACAATCTTTCGGGCTACGATAGTCATTTTATTATAAAAGACATTGCCAAGCGTGGACAAGTGAGTGTACTTCCCTTTAATATGGAAAAATATATATCATTCACTCAATACGACTCGGAGACAAACATCAAATTTAGATTTATAGATTCTTGTAGATTTATGGGGGCCAGTCTTGACGAATTGGTGAGCACTCTAAAAGTCGAAAACTTGCAAAATTTAAAAAAAAAATTCAGCTATTTAAATGAAGAAAATTTTAAATTAATAACAAAAAAAGGTGTTTTCCCCTATGATTATATAAACAACTTGGATAAATTAAATGACATTCAATTACCATCTAAAAAACAATTTTACAATAAACTAAATGACGAGCATATTAGCGAAAAGAAGTATGGTCATGCGCAAAACGTTTGGCAATCGTTCGGGATTAAAAACTTGGGGGAATATAGCGACTTATACCTTCGCACAGATATCCTTCTTTTGGCAGACGTTATGGAAAATTTTAGAGAGACTGCTTTGAAAGTTTATGGTTTAGATCCGGCATGGTATTATATTATGCCTGGGTATACGTGGGACTGCATGTTAAAGTATACTAAATGTAAACTCAAACTTATAAAGGATGTGGATATGATATTGTTCATTGAAGCGGGTATTAGAGGAGGAATATCGGTTTACAGTAATCGATATACGGAGGCAAACAATGAGTATATGGAAACATACGATTCCACCAAGCCGACAAGTTATCTATTTTACCTTGATGTTAATAATTTGTATGGGTGGGCTATGTCTCAACCTCTGCCATACGATGACTTTCAATGGGTGGAAACAAATATTGACATCTCTCAGATACCTGACGATGCAGAAGAAGGATACATCCTGCAGGTTGATTTAGAATATCCTAAAGAGTTGCACGATTTGCATAAGGACTTTCCCTTTTGTGCTGAACACCGCGTACCACCCGGATCAAAATTACCGAAATTAATGACTACACTACATAATAAAGAAAAATATGTTATACATTACCGAAATTTAAAACAGGCTTTGGCGCATGGTTTAATACTTAAAAAGATACATCGCGTTTTAAAATTTAAACAATCTGCATGGTTGAAGCCCTATATCGAGCTGAACACTCGTTTAAGGACTACAGCTACCAGTTCATTTGCAAAGAATCAGTTTAAACTCGCGAACAACGCGGTGTTTGGCAAAACAATGGAAAATAAACGCTTACATAGGGTAGTAAAGTTAGTAAGTTCATACGAGGGTCGTTACGGGGCAAAAAATTTAATTTCTAGTGCGAGATTTCACAATAGATCAATTTTTGATGAAAATCTAATGGCTATCGAACTAAAAAGGTCTGAATTACTTTTCGATAAACCCCTATATCTTGGAATGTCCATTCTCGATATTTCAAAAACGTGTATGTATGATTTCCACTATAATTTTATGCTCCCCACCCTAGGGGTGAACAGTTGTATCATAAACTACACCGACACCGATAGTTTCTTCTACAAAATAATGAATATCAATGTTTACAAAGACATAATCGGTAGGTACATCGAAAAATTTGTTACCTCCGATTATAGTGGAAATAGTATATACAATATCCCGTTACTTAACAAAAACATACCGGGTCTTATGAAAGATGAAGCCAACGGCAAAATCATTACGCATTTTGTTGGGTTACGATCAAAAATGTACGCGTTTAATATTCAGGGAGATAAAAACGTCACTAAAAAGTCTAAGGGGGTAAAATATAATGTTGTCAAAAATAAATTGACGTTTGAAGATTACGTAGATTGTCTTAAAACATTTATACATAAAAATATTACACAGTGCACAATTCGATCCTATAAACATGACGTATTTAGCATAGAACAATCGAAAATTGCTTTAAGCCCTGAGGATGATAAAAGATATTTAATTTCGGGATCATTTAACACGCTACCATGGGGTCATTACAGTATAAAATAATTAGATTTAGAACCGTTTGCGTAGAGATATAAAAAATAATAACTTTACATATTCCTCATTCCTGATATCATTATTTTTATAATTTCATTCTGTTCCACTTTTATAATTAAAAAAAAATAATTATATTTAACCTATTTTTATGTAATCTACTGTGTAAACTAAAATTATGTAATCATATGTGTAAGTTAATAAAAAAAATTGTTTTATTTTTGAGTTTTATTTGAGTGTAAAGAGAGATCGATATTAAAAAAACACATGCATAAATCAACAATTTTTTAAAAAAAAAAAATAAAAATTATTCGTAAAATGAAATTAGCTTTGATAGTAGAGATTTAAATTGTTTCTTCAAACTTTGACTTGTGCCAATGTCACTTGATATTCCATATCAGCAATGAAATCAGTTATTGAAAGACCAATTGTAATTTTTGCTCTCGAACATTTCCAACAGCTCGTCTCCATCAGATGCTAAAAGATGCTGGTGGTGATGGTGTTATCTCGACGTCACTTACATCTAGCATACTAGCACTATCTTGACTCGACATAGCTAGATATAAACTTGAATGAGACTGAAATTAACTTCATGCATATATTTATATCCCTCTCCTTCTTTCCCAGACTTATCCGAACTGTGATTTTTGATGATGGAGATGAAAAGGCTCCCCTGACTGCAGAACTTTGTTCGTGTTTTTCATTCTATACTAAATCGACGTCTTCTATCCAACTGTTATGTTTTTTGTCGAGTCCTAACCACTTGACGTACATTTTCTTTCCCTTTCTCCTTAATACTTTTTCTATGAGGTAAATGTCGGGATTTTTGGTTTTCTGCAATTCCTCCTCATAGAAAGCACCGCTGATTGGCTGACCATGCATGTCTTCGAGTAAGTATGTTACAGGATTGGTTATTTTAACTTTAATGATTTTGAATAACTCTGTCGTCCAATTTGGCGTGTACCCTTTTTCGAAAATATGTTTAGACTTGGATATCCGCACGATATCATCAACTTTAAGCATACGTGGACCAGCAATTTTTAAATGACTATATCTCTGACGTAAAATTTTTTTCTTGTTAGACTTGTTCACTTCAGTAGGTTTCAATCTAGTCCTACTGTGCTTGGTGTCATTATATTGTTTGGTAATTTTTGACAATACATCAATCCATCTGTATTTTCCATTCAGACTAAAATACTTGTAGAGTTTATTTTTGAGTGTTCTTATCACCCGTTCAGCAATGGCAGCCTTTTTCACAGTGAATGTATTATAGTGGTTTATATTATATTTTTTCATCAAGTTCTAAAATTTAATATTGAAAAATTCTGTTCCTTGATCTGATTGCAGATTTTTTGGAATACGATTAGCTTGGTGCAGTATATCCACAAAAGATTTAGTGATCTCTTCACCCGTTTTAGTTTTGAGTGGGCGTGTCCATAGGTATTTAGAAAAACAGTCGATAACTACCAAAATCATTTTGAAACCTTTATTTTGATGTGCATAAGGTCTCATTTCGGCCAAGTCAATTTGCCATAAATCATCTAAGCCCTTGATGATAGTTCGTCGTCTAGGGTAAGTCTTGCGGGCTGATGCATGAAGCTCATCAACGAGTTGAATCTTGTCTGTTGAAGCCATACTATCAAAGGGTATTTTTACTATTAAGTCTATTTATTGATCCTTCGATATTTTTCAAGGCATTGATCATTTGATTTTGTAGTGCATCAATGCGGTTTGAAGAACTGTTTGCGTGACTACTGATTTTTTCATTAAGTTTGGTATTAAGCTTATCAATTTTAACTTTACTCACTTTTTCATCGAGTACCCCTCGCACTTTTTTAGTATATTTATCAATGGCCAACTTGAAATCAAATTTAATTTGTGAAATCACATCATCTACATACTTTTTCGTTGACATATGTGCACTGGCCGTTGGAGGGTTCCTCGAAATGAATTCTTTAAATTTATTTATTTTGTTGTCAATTCAATTCAATGCATCAGTTAAATTCTTTATCATAATATCATGTGATACAAATTGTTTTCTCAAATGAGTCAATTCAATACTGTTATTGTTAGCTTCATGTGGAGCATATCTGTGTCCGAACTTGTTTAGACTCATTGTTCAAATGACTCATCATTGTCAGTGTTATTAGTATATATAGCCAGCTTCCCGAAGTTCATTGATTATGGCAACTATTTCATTATCGAGTGAGGTGTTTCCAGCTGCCTTGGAAGCTATCAACAGCTTCAAACGATCAACGAGTTCATTTGGATCATCCCAATAAATATACTCCAACGGTTTTTCATTGTACGTTAATGTCAAACCATTACCAGTCGTTGAATGTCTTCTACCTTTTCGCAACTCCATTATGAGCGGTTTTATGATAACTGTGAACCTTTGAGTCTTTCATCTTTATTAATATAACGATCACTCAATTTCAATAGCGCCCTGTAAGCTTGCACATCTTCTTAAAATCCGTAGGATCATCATAGAAGATGAGCTTATACAGTCCTGGGGTTCCTCGTATCTGTTTACCTTCAATCTTGATAAAGCCAGTCCTTTTATCAAAGTCAATTAATTGTGTTCCTAGATACCATTTTGATGTTTGGGGATCATAAGTTGGTCCATACATTGTATCTATTTTTTCAATATATGACCAATGATCTTTGATATATGGATGTGACATGACCGGATATTGATCTAGATATTCATCCATAACATTATCTGAAATATTTTGTTTAGGTATATTTTCGTGAAAAACTTCATCATCATTATCTTGTCCACTTGTGCTCGCACTTATTCTGCCTACTTCTTCCATTGGGAGAAATTGTGTTTGTTTTTGTCCTACTCTTTCCTTTTCTTCTACCTCTTCTTTCTTTAGTTAAGGTGATTCTTCTTTTTTTATACTTCTCAATGCATTATTAATCTTTGAGGATTTAACAATCTCATGTAGTGGCTCCGAAATGGGTTTGAACATTCTGATGAGCGATTCATCTTTTTCCGATCTACCTAGTTTCAATGCCAAGTACTTTTTCCTAATGGAACGGGTGAGCTCTGCAATTTTGCGTTTGCGTGCAGCTATTTGATCGTCTTTGTTTAAATCAGGATCAGAGGGGGAGGCAGCACGTTTAATCAGTTTGCTGCGTTTTTTGTATTTGTGTGTGCCAACACGACTTAACGACATCATGATGGGGAATGATCTGATGGTATATGGTACTTATATTTTTATATATTTATCAAACCCTTGACGATATCTACCATCATTTATATCGAAATCTTTGACAATCACAAAAGTACCATATGCAACATTCCAACATTTCGAACACAAGCGTTTAAAGTCTTCGAAACTCATGTCTGGTGATACGTGTTCATCAAATACGTGCTTCAAATTGATTTCATTTTGTTTGAATAGTACAATCAGGTTACAGTTGTCTCGTATAAGCTGTTTAGGTATTTTCGAGTAGGTCTGACAAAGGTAGGCAGCATCAATATCCTTGTGTCTACACATTGAAAAATATTCCCGGATTTTCAGTTGGGAATCACACGCTACATCATCGAATAGGAATATAGAGTTGGGTTTTGCATCTGATGGACTTATAATATCATCATTATCCTTGAATGGGAAGTAGCCAACCTCTTTAACTCCATTCAATACCTCTTGGAGTAGTTGATATTTCTGTTGATACAATGACTTGGAGTACACGTAAACATTTTCAAATTTTGCACCATTTGGATTGAAAATTACTGACAACATGAAGTTCGTCTTACCACAACCACTTGGTCCACATACTATTGCTCGAAATGAATTGGGCAATAATTTACCATGTTTACTAAGGGTCGTTGATGATGTATGAAAATCTAAATTTTCAATAGGTAACGACTGTTCTTGTTGAATAACCTTCATCTTGTGACATGATTGACGTTTATGTTAGTCTATAAATATAGGTGTAACAGTTCCACTTTTATCAGTTTCGATGTCTTCGTACGAGGGAGAAGGTGTTTTGAATTCCCTGATAAACAAGTTACCTTTGAGCTCCATCTACCCGGAGGCTATCAGTATTGTGGACGTAAGTCGGATTACTGGACGATACAAACGATTACTAATGTTTCATTTATTTTGCAGCTGGAACTAAACTACAAAAACGATTGGCTCGTGGAGATACTGGCATTAATCCTCTAGACGCTGCATGCAAACAACACGACATTGCATACTCGCAGCACAAGTCTCTGGAAGATCGTCACAGAGCCGATTCAGTATTGGAAAACGCTGCTTGGCAACGAGTGAAATCAACAGACGCCAAGTTTGGTGAGAGAGCTGCAGCCTTATTAGTTACTTCCGGAATAAAAGCGAAACGTAAGCTTGGTATGGGATGCTCATTCCAAAGACATATCGTGGGTAAAATTGGAAAATCTCTGAAGAAGAATTCCCCGACCAATCTAAAGAAGACTGCTTCGATTGCTCTGAAAGCTGCTAGACTCGCCATCAAGCAAGCTGGTGGAAAAAATAAAATCAGAATACCACGCATCATACCTTTCAATGCAAAATCTGGAGGTATTCACCACTGTTGCCAATTTTTGCAGCCCTTGGTGCTCTCGGTAGCATTGCTGGGGGAAGTGGTGCGATAGCGAAGACAATTATCGATGCGAGGAATGCGAAAAAGAATTTGGAAGAAGATCATCGACACAATGAAGCCATGGAAGCTATTGGTAAAGGACTTTACTTGCGTAAAAACGCCAAAGAAGGTTTTGGTTTATATTTAAAAAAACAAAAAAACTCCCAATGAAGCTACCCAATAGACCGTTGTATGATACCGAGTTGTTAGAGTATGTAAAGTTCTTGAAGATACCACATTTTCGAGGCGTTTTCATGCGAGACAATTTGCCAAGCAGTGGTCCTCGTCAACGTGAAACTGCAATTCTAAATTTAGATGTGTCGAAGAATCAAGGCACTCATTGGGTAGCTTATAGAAAGATAAATGATGTCGTTGAGTATTTTGATTCATTTGGATGTCTGAAGCCACCGAAAGAACTTGTCAGATATCTGGGTAAAATCAAACTATACTACAACAACGATCAGTTTCAAAACTATAATCAGATCAACTGTGGACATCTCTGCTTGAAGTTTTTGTATAATAATGGAAGCCGTTTTAGCATTTCTACATGGTGAGAAGAGGTTGCAAGACTTTTCCGAAGATGAATTGAAGGAATTTCCAATCAAATATTTAATACAACATGCTAGACCATGGGAATTGTTGAATGTTTGGCATAAATTACCAAACGATTATCAGTGTTATTTCGATTTGAGAATTCGTTTACCATGTTTCATTCATTATAATAGGCCAGATGCCCAAACACATGTGGATGGACCTGTCAGTTCACAGTACGATTGTCACGGTTGTAATTATTTTTTGAAATGTAGAGGGGCCGTAATCTATTAATAAATAATATGATGTCGATGATGGTTTTATTATAAATATTTCTGTACCACTCGTAATGTCATCAGTCATGTCTCAGCTGCTTACGCTGACTAGTACTACCAACGAGTTCTCTTTCACCCCTTCCACACCGATCATACTACATCCCAGGAAGAGTTATTACATAGCTGTACTAGGATTTCACACTTACCATTCCATACCAAACATCGACGGTGAAAAATTTTACTACTACGAAAATAATAATCGTTTAGTATTGAAGGAAATCAAGCTGCCAACAGGTTGTTATGAGATTGAAAACATTGAGAGTTATATTCAGATGCATTTAAATAATACAGATTTCTCATTGAAACCAAACAACAACACCTTAGAGTGTGAAATCTATAGTCATCAGTTTCGAAAACGATAATAGTTTTGGAGAATTATTAGGGTTTTCTAAAAGGATCTTGGAGCCTGGTATAGTGCACTCTTCAGATAGACCAGTAAATATTCTTAAAGTATCTAGCTTACATTTCGATTGCAACATTACCGAAGGAGCCTTCTACGGGGACAGACCGGCCCATACTATATTGAGCTTTCCCATTACAGTCGATCCTGGATTCGCAATCAACGAACGTCCCAATACCCCCATCTATTTGCCTGTGAGAAGTAACTTAGCAGAGATCACCAACATCAGTGTTAGAGTGTTGGATCAAGATCTCAGACCTGTGAATTTCCGAGGAGAGAAAAGTACTTTGCATTTGGACTTGAAAGAACGTTAAATGGGTTTGGTAATTCAGCATAAAAGGGAACCACCCACTTCAAACCTATCAGTATCATCGAGGTCTTCCAAGGGACGTGACCAGCTCTCTCCAGAAAATATTATTTTTCTCCAATCTGTTGGATTGAAAGTAAGAGATGTTTAAACGCAAGTACGTTCATTCTGAGCAATCACCGACAACATCTGCAGCATCGTTCAATCAAATGAGGATGAACCCAATTTTCGATATTTACCGTCGACCTCAATATGATGAAACTATCCGGAAGGAAAAGTATCAATCCTACATCCCGTACGTGAAATCATTCGATAATAATGATATGGTGGAGATTAATGTGAATCAAGCAGATGCATTTTTCGCGATGCATGAATCTTTGTTGGAAATCAAAGGAAAATTAGATATTGAAGGAGATGGTAACGTGTCATTGGCTCCCAATTGTGGAGCGTTTCTTTTCGATTCGTGCACTTATGTGCAAAGTGCCAGAGAGATAGAAGTGATCAGAGATCCTGGAATTGTTAGTACTGTACGAGGATTCCTTTGCTGTAAACCTGAGGACTCCAAACATTTGGCGACGGCTGGATGGACGTACCCCGAAAAACCGTTCCTGAATGCTGTGGATAAGTCGTTCAGTTTGTTGATACCCCTCAAGCACATTTTCAACGTATTCAATGACTACAGTTCGATTGTCTACGGAAGACAAAAAATTCGTCTAGTTCGAGCACGTGACGATAAAGATAGCGTAATTGTCAAGGAACTTAACAATACTGGTGTAGCGACTACTACTAAAGTCAAAGTTTTGATAGATAGTATGGTACTGAAGGTCAAGCATATATTTCCCAACGATGAAATCAAACTACAATTGATGCAACCCATCAAGAATGATACACCAATAATGATTCCATTCAGAAAATGGAGTCTCAGCGAATTACCTGCGCTCACAAAAAGTGCAAAGAATGAAATTTGGGCAGTTAAAACCAGCGCCGCAGTGAAACGTCCACGTAACGTTATCGTTTGTTTCCAGAAGAATATACGCAATAAACTCGACAGTGATGTCACTACCTTTGATAACATCAACATATCTAGCATCAGACTATCATTAAATGGAGAATATTGGCCAAACGAAAGAATGCAGTTGGATTTCGATAGAAACGATTATGTCACTGCCTACTACAACTCGAGCTATACACATTCCACACAAGTTCATCCAATTTTGGACTACTCAGCATTCAAAGATCATGCATTATTCGTGACAGATTGCTCGAAGCAGGAAGATAGCATGAAATCATCGACAGTGGATATAAAGCTGGAGATTGAGTCTGCCAAAGGATTTCCTGCTTATACTAAGGCCTATTGCATCATCGTGCATGATTGTCTGCTAGAGTACTTCCCTCTGACGGAGGTTGTGAAAAGCATAATATAAGTGGTCGACTACCGTTCGTGCTCGCCATTTCAACGCTGACCATCATGAGAATCGCATTCGTTGACATTCAAGGTTTCACGCTCGATGGCGTCTTCCATCCAAAAGAATTGACAATTCAGATTGGTCGTCAAAGATCCAACTTTTTGTTCAAGCCTCCAACACCTTATGCTGATGTGAGCGGAAAAGATAAAAAAACTACACAATACTTGGAAAAATTTGTTCATGGAATATCATATCAGTCTGGAGATTTGACTATAGTGAAATGAATGCCATTTTGGAGAAATATCTACTACATTCAGTTGAGTGCATTTATGTAAAAGGAAATCAGAAAGCTGACTTTTTGAAAACAAAGTGTGCTGAGCTTGCAGTGTATCCAACCATTTACGATGTGACGCTATATGATGACTCATCATTGAATACGGAAAACTTCCAGCCCACCATTACGTATTGTCCTAACCACGCCAATGGAAAATTCATGTGCACCCAACGAAATGTTGATCAATTACATCAATGGTTTACATATGTTGTATTACCCAAGTAGAAAAATATTGTAAATTTTTGTTTCTTCAATAAATATATTATTATTCTTATTATTGAGTTTTATTAAAACACCTCGTATATCTGTTGAATTGTTTATTTTCTCATGTACTACAAGATGATCTATACTTTTTCATAGTTTTTATGAAAAAATTAATTATTGAAATGAATATAGTTGCTAATATCAAATATAGTATTAAAAACATTTTATCATTTTTTATGTTGACATCTGTTGTCTCCTTGAAAGGTGTAGCTTGCCATTCTCTTTCCTCTTGAGTTCCATCATTGAATAGGAATTTCATTTTGTAGAATAAGTTATTTTCTTCTGGTATCTCCTTATAAAACACCGGTAGTCGTCCACCATTTACTACTTCATGTTTCATTATTGCCCGACGATTGACTGCAGTTTTTTCTTGCATCATCGAAGCATATCTTTAGAATTTTGATATCAGTGGGTACGTTTGTATAGAATACATCATTCAAAACGGCTGTCAGAATGATTAATGATAGTCGTAACATTTTTAGAGTTGTTATCTATTTTTGACACAGGTACTTCTGGTGAAGGTCTTCTACTCTGGCAACTGAAAACTTTATCCCACAAACTCAGATTCTCCAAATGCTTCAATACTCTAGTTTTTTCTTTGTAGAAAGTTATATCTCTGCTCAACTGAAGAAACGTTCTCACCGAATTCTTCTAGTTTCCTTCTGTACTCGTCTGAAGTCATTGTGATACTGATGATTAAATCACCAAAGTTCACGTTCTTATAGCTTTGTTAATACGTCATTTGTCATTATCATTCTATCATACTTCAAAATATGACATAGAATAAAAAATTTTAATGCACCCTGTATATTTTACTCGTATACACCTGCATATACACCCACTCCTTCTCTCGCCACTCCTGTCATGTCATCAATGTCATATGTCGACAATGTCATTTCCCCCACTCCCTCTCCCGCCACTCCCCCCCACTCCTTCTCCCGCCACTTCCCCCACTCCTTCTCCCACCACTTCCCCCACTCCAAGTGGGCTTGAATTCCTGTTGTTTAACTACTAATATTCAGCCAGCTCTTACGCAATGTATTCTTTATTGCTGATAATGATGCTATTTTTTTCTATTGCGTTAATTTCTTGATGTGTTTTAATTCCTGTTATTTTCTTAACTTTTTTCCATACAGACGAAAGGGGGGTACTACTATTTATGCTCTGTACATATTTCAACCACGAGTCTCTCTTACTTCTATTTGTTATCAGTCGGACCTGTGCTTTGTGTTTTTTGAAAAAAAAATTTGTGTTCCTCATTTTTCATTCTCTTGTACCTTCTTAAGGCAGTGTTGCAGACTTTTATGACTTTGGAACATTCTTCGTTCCACTACGGAACAGCTTTATGTTTTTTTATGTACTTGGTTTTTCCCACTGCTGTGTTTGCTGCCTCTAATATCATGCTATTGAAACTGCTCAGTGTTGTGTCTATGTTATCCGTTACTTCTACTCTAAAAATACTGTCATCTATGATCTTTGCATATTGAATCCAGTTCGCTTTATCACGTCTCCATCTCTGGACTGGCTCATCATTCTGATCATTTTCTTTCGACGTGTTTTTCATGATAATGGGGTAATGATCGCTTCCATACAGATCATCCAAGACTCTCCATTCACATGCAGTTAAATCTAATACCGATGAGCTTCCAGTGACACAGTCAAACTTTGTATAGGATCCATTGTTTAATAGCGTTGTTGTTGTTTTTTTTTTTTTTTTTTTTTTTTTTTTTTTTTTTTTTTTTTTTTTTTTTTTATATAAAAATAGTCGCAAAAAGGGTAGACCTATTAGAAGGGGAAGGGATTATAGAAAGGAAATGATTGTGGACACGCTTTTTAAAAAGTTGTAGGTCATAGTTCTCTGGAAAAACTGATTTTGGAAGCTTATTCCATTTCGTAGCAGCCCTGTAAAAGAAGGATTCTTGATTGGTCCTGGTAGTGTCAATCTTGAGAGTAAATGGGTGAGACTGATCAGCGTGCCGAGTTCTTCGGCCGAATGTGGCCAATGGTGGTACAAGAGTTTTTATTTCTCTGGAGCATCTGCCATGGAAATATCTGTAGAGCAATGACTGGTCTGCAACTCTTCTTCTATGTTCTAGAGGGTAAAGGGTATCTGTGTGAGTTGAGCTGTTTATCAAGCGAATGGCTCTTTTCTGAATGGAATCTAGAAGACGAAGAGAATGCCTTGGTGCTGAACCCCAAATGTGCGAGCAATACTCCAGTAGAGGTCGGATTTGAGCCTTGTACGTCGTCAACAGTTGATCAGGAGTAAAAAACTTTCTGGCTTTCCACAGAAAACCTAGCCTCTGGCTTGCTGGCTGGCTTGTTAGCAACATGGTCATGCCAAGACATATTATTGGACACCGTGACTCCCAAAATCGAGATGGAGGGACTTGGTACAAGGGTATTTCCGGACATGTGATGAGATGATTTGAGAAATTCACTTTCTTAACAATGCCTGGTGCCAAACGCGATCAAAGGCTTTAGATATATCCAAGGCTATTGCAAGGGAATCACCAAACTTTTCAATGGTGTTTGTCCAGAGCTGAGTGACATAATCCAGCAAATCTCCAGTAGACCGAAGTTGTCGAAATCCATATTGTCTGTCATGGATTATCTCAAATTTCTCCAGATATTTGATAAGTTCTGTGTTAATCGCTTTTTCCATAACTGACTGAGAGCAATGCAATAGGGCGATAATTTGCAGAAATAGTCTTCTTTCCTTTTTTAGAAATCGGTTGGACTTTAGCGTTTTTCCACAGACGGAAATACTCCTTTGCTGTATGATAACTTGAAGAGTCTACAGAGAACTGGGGTGAGCTCTTGAGCACAGGTCTTCAGGACAATTGTCGGAATTCCATCTGGTCCTACTGCCTTATTAGAGTCAAGATTTCGTAGGATTTTCCTGATAGTGCGATGGCGGATAGTGACCTCAGGCATTGATGCGTTTATTCTAGGTATCGTTGGGGGTTGTTTTCCATTGGTATCGAGGGTTGAGTTAGAGCTGAACATTTCGGCCAGCAGATCCGCTTTTTCTTTGGAAAATACGGCTGTCGTGCCGTCGGACCTCTCGAGTGGTGGTAAAGAAGAAGATGTGAAATTCTTATTTATGGCTTTGGCCAAAGACCAGAAGGTCTTTGATCCAGAAGGGGCTTTGACAAGCTTGTTGCATATTCTCCTGTCGTAGGATTCTTTGGCAAGATAGATCGTTCTTTTGCAGGCGTTCCTCGCGTGGACAAAGGCTTCTCGGTTGGCAATTGTCGGGACTTCGCACCAGAGTCGATGTGCTTGATTTTAATCACGCACCGCACGGTTGCATTCTTGGTTGAACCAGGGTTTGGGGTTGAAGATCCGTCTTGTACCATGAGGAATGTATGAGTCCATACCTAGCTTTATGATTTCGGTTACAGATTCAGCACTTGTTGATGGGTCTTGTGAGCGAAAGCAGACATCTTTCCATGGAAATAATAGGTAAAAGTCACTCAGTTCATTCCATTTGGCTGATCTATAATGCCAGTCAATAGAGGTACCAGGCGTGATTTTGAGCGGGGTTGTTTGTTTGGACGTGGCTGAGATGAGTTTATGATTAGATTTACCGAGCGGAGCGGTTATAGAGACTCGGTATTGGTCGGGATGTATCGTGAAGAAGAGATCGATAATGTTGGTTTGGTGATTGGGGTTATCGGGTATGCGGGTAGATTCTTCAACTAGCTGGGTCACGTTGTGGCTTATCGCAAAGTTCTCAGCTTCTAGACCGGCGTTGTCGGTGCGGTTGGATCTCAGCCAGTTCGCGTTGTGAACATTGAAATTACCCAAAAATATAACCTCTGTGTTTAGAGTATCCTCAATTTTCCGCACTCTGGGGTCCGTGTGGTTCGAACCCCAGGTGATGTTATGTCCATTGAAGTCGCCTAGGATTAGACGTGGCATAGGTATTTGGTCCAAAAGTGCAGTTAATTCTTGTTTATTTAAATCTGAATTTGGAGGTATATATATGTTGCATAAATTTATTAAAATTGGGGCTGAAATAAATACTGCTATCGCTTCTATACTAGTTGTTAGTAATATTTGGTCGGCTTTTATGTTTGATTTGATATATATATAGCGGTACCACCACTGGCTCTCTCATTATTGATGCGGTTTTGAAAGAAGTCTTTGAAATCTTTCAGTTGGTGAGTTTTGTTCTCACGAAAATGGGTTTCCTGCAAACAGAGTATATCTAGGGAATATTCTGATGGTAGTAATTGAAGCATGTTTAAATGAATATAATATCCATTTAAGTTCCATTTTAAAATAGAGAATTTTATTAATTTGTTAAGAGAAATGAAAAAAAAAATGGATTAGTAAAGTTGATCTTGGTACATAATTCAATGAGTCCAGGCGTGTCTTCTGTGTGGTCTTTGGATACGCGCAGCTCATCTTTTGGACCAAACGTGGTTTCAAGAAGGTCTTTGAGTTGTTTTGCATTTATTGTAACGAACGTTTGTTCTTGACTCATAAAGTTTACACCATGTCTTGCATCAGTTCAGGTCCAATTGTGTAGTTATTGTCATGTCTGGGTTTTTTCGTCTTGGAAATGTCGCGTGGGATAGTGAATTTCGGTACATCCTTCGATGTTGGAGTCAATATTTTTGCTAAATTACGCTTGCCAATTGTTGGAATTATTTCCGAAGTAACTTCTCTAGTTTCATCAATTTTCGAACTATGTCCTGCTGGATTACTTTCAGTGGGAGATGTTTCATTAGGTTGCTTTTTGGGAGGTTTTCTGTGGGTGGGTTATTTGGGCACTTGGATGCTATGTGACCTGTTAGTTTACATTTGAATCAGGTTTGACTATCGCGTGATAGAAAAATGCGATAAGTCAAATCGTCATGGGTTATTTCTATCGATTCGGGGATTACTATATCCTGTATTGGCGTTATATATACTTGGCGCCTGAAGCTGAGAATAGGGTTATATTCTGGGTTTGTTGCTCCGATTCTCAAAAAAGTTACTGGTGGCAGTAATGTCATTCCTAATTTTCGAAGTTCTGTAATCAGTATGTCATGGGGGATGGTGGGACTAATATTAGATATTACTAGTCTATCGGATGGGGCGATCAATCTTTGGGCCCTTACAATTTCTCCATTGATAATGATGGTTCATTGATCATTCAAAAATATATCAACAGTGTCTTTGCTATTGAGATATACACAGATTCTATTGTTTGATATTCTTGATGAGAAGAGAATATTTTTTGGGTGGATGATGGGTCCCAACTGAAGAAGATAATCTTGAAGTTTGGCATTGTCGACAGTGTTGAAAACTATAGCTTGATCTTTAGTTGGAAAGTTAGACGGAGCTGTTAGCTTGAGCTGTTAAGCGTATTGCCGACAGGGTCGAACTCCTGTACGTTTTCTTTTACTTATTTTTATAGATAATGGTATACTTTATTTTAAAAATAATACAACAATATTAATACATAATGAGTATATATGCAATTTCATATTATATTTATTTTATTTTTGTATTTTTTATATTTTAATTTTTAAAAAAACTGACTCTTGGTTTTAAATATTGTCTTTTTTTAACCCGAAATGACCTTAAAATGATTATTCTTAAAACCAAATACATTTTGATACATAAATTAAATATCAAAAATTTTTAATCAGCCGTTGTTAGGTGGTTTTAAACATATTGTACCATAACAAGAATCTTCAATTAAGGTTCGTCTTAAGGTATATATTAGCAGGTAGCAGGATTTTAAAAGCGTATTGTAATATTCAGCTTAAAAATGAAAGTGGTAATTTTGTTGATAACTTTGTATACTTCTTTTACAAGAAGTGACTTCATGTGAACGACCAGATTGTTCGGGTATTTAATGCGGATGGCCAAAATGGTATGGTGATTTATTAAAAACCTTGTCAATGTTGTCCGGGGTATGCAACCAACTCAAAGAAGGTGTGTAAAATTGTTTAAATTAATTGTCTTTTTTACGCTTTTTTTTATTATAACAAAAATAACGTAGGGCTAATAATGAGACTAAAATAAATAAATAAAATTTATATGTTTAACACAAATACTGGTAAACAATATATAAATTTGATTTTTTAGTGCTTGCATACAAAATAACTTTAAATATTAATCATTTAAAAAATAAAAAACCATTATTTGGTTGTCTATTTATATATTTTTTTTAAATTTGCATAAAAAATATGACAATTTATTTTTAATTGCCCATTTTCTTTTTGGATTAATCAAAAATGAATGGATCAATAATGAGTTAAAAAAAATAAAAAACCTTTCCTTACTTTTTACTATAAAAAAGTTAGCTTCCAATAATTATAGGTCTTGTTTGTAAAGTTTATTTAAAACCTAAATGTTTATTTCCAAATCTACCAAAAAAATGAACTATTTATTGTAATCTATTTATTATAAATATTTGTAGAAAAAAAAAGAGGATATGAAAAAGATAAGAAACATTCAAAATCGTTATTATTAAATAAAATTCTTGTAATATAAATCCTTGTTTTTCTATTATTTTCTCATTGTATTTCCTACTGGTACTTGTACTTTCTAAGTGAACAAGATAAGAATTGCGAGAGAAATGATTTAAAACGTACGTACAGTGGATGTTGCTACTGCGCACATGGCCTTCGCCTGCCAAACTACTTCTGTTGCACTGTACATAGACTTCGACGCTTTATCGACACTGGGCGCAAAAAGCTAATCCAGATCAGTTTCTGTTAAAAAAAGCCATCTTTATCGGGCCTCTGAGTAGTGTCGAGGGACCGTAATGAATTGGTACTACTACTACTAGTAGATCTGGTAGATCTGTTTTGAAGCAGCCTGCTTGTTACCTCGCGCCTCTGTGAAGTGCCTTTTGTATTTTGAATCAGTTTCTGTTAAATAAAGCCAACTTACGTAAGTTTTCTTAGCACTACTTAATACTACTCGGTACTACTACTACTAGTAGATCTAATGGTAGATCTGTTTTAAAGCAGCTTGTAATTTATACAGGGCCTTTTTGTATTCTAAAAGGCTAAAAAGCTATTAACATTAGTCCATTGAGACTGGTACGTCTGGTAAACAGCTGTTCGGTATTAAAGAAAGCTATCTTTCGTAGGGACCCTTAGCACTACTTAATACTACTAATACGACTACTACTAGTAGATCTATTGGTAGATCAGTTTTAAAGCAGCTTGATAGTTACCCAGTGTCTTTTGTATTTTATATTTCTTGAGAGCTATAAGTAATAAACATTTGCAATTAGATAGACAGTTAAGGCTGTAGTAGATAAACTTAAAAAGAAACGCTTAGAAGTTGCAGTGGCAAAAACAGAATACATTGCTCTAGCAGGAGAATATAAAATTGCAAATATGCAGTTTCAAGTGGAAGACCAGTTGATCGGACTAGTAGATGGTTCACCCTCCATCGCCCGGTGAAACACCACCGCTCTGATTATAGGTGCCGTGAAATGACTAGTCATGTTTCGGCACTTGGTCAGAGTTTCCGATAACTCGGGTGAAATGTGTTCTGGTTTATATTCGAATGGAAGCATCCAGGCATCAGTCAGGCCTCTCTGTGACTGAGGGTACAGCATTGAAACAGTTCCGCAGGCTGGCCGCCAAGTAGTACAGTGGCCCCAACCAATTAGTAAGCTCTGGGAGGCTGCCACATCAATTGGTGTATAATCCCGATACTCCTGTTCTGCCAGTTCGTGACTGGAGGGGATCAGAGCTCGTGTATTCGGGGGGTATTGCCGAGGCCACAGTCCATCGAGGTCAACTGACCGTCCTGGATGCAGAAATTTCTGTAGAAGCTAGTTCACATATCTGCTTCCCTTTTTATTTATTTATTTTTTCTCTTACTCCTGCCCTTTTTTTTTTTCCTTTCTTCATATTTTTTAAATCAAACCATTAAACCAAATCATAAAAAGTCCAACAAAAATACATGTTCCAACTGCGGTTGCTGCTAATTCCCCAAAAAGTAACTTAAGAATTGATTTCTGCAACATTCGAGGCCTGAACTCTAACATTAATTCAGTACACCACCACCTGCAAACTAACAGGCCTCATTTACTGGCTTTGACAAAGACACAAATTAAACCCTCCTCCAACAATACGCATCTTTTGTGTCCCGGGTTCGAACTCGAAACAAGATTCAAATTTAAGATCGGCTTCTGTGTTTACACTCTCAGTGATATTTCCTGTTTTAGACAGAAGAACTTAGAACCAAAGGACGGCCTAGAGGTCATGTGGTTCAAGTTAACCTTACAAAAATCCACAAAATTTTTCTGCTGCCTGTATCTTTCTCCTACGAACCCTCCTTACGTCAACCTCTTTCAACATCTTTCCGACACGCTGGAACTGTTGCAAACTAACGACCCCAACACAGAGATTATGTTTTTGGGTGATTTCAATGTTCACAACGCGAACTGGCTGAGATCCAACCGCACCGACAACGCCGGTCTAGAAGCTGAGAACTTTGCGATCAGCCACAACGTTGAAGAATCTACCCGCATACCCGATAACCCCAATCACCAAACCAACATTCTTGATCTCTTCTTCACGACACATCCCGACCAGTACCAAGTCTCTATAACCGCTCCGCTCGGTAAATCTGATCATAAACTCATCTCAGCCACGTCCAAACAAACAACATACATACATAAAGTCACGCCTTTTTCCCATAGGGGTAGGCAGAGACCACTTCCTTCCACTTGCTACGGTTCGTACACACATCTTTTGCTTTCTTTATCGGTACTCTCATACATGCTCTTCGGTTGTTGGTACTCTTGATCTGGCCTTTCTTCAAAACAATGTTGATCTGATCGAGATATGTTCTCCGAGGTCGACCTCTACCGATTTTCCCATTCACACTCGCCTTATTAATTTTTTTGGTTAATCTTCCTTCATCCATCCTTTCTACGTGTCCAAACCATCTAAGCATTCCTTTATCTATCTTTGTGACCACATCTTCTTTTACACCACAGCGTTTTCTTATCTCACTATTCTTAACTTTATCCAACCGAGTCACTCCGGCTATACTTCTCAGACTACTCATCTCCGCAGCATTAATCCTATTTTCATGCTTCTTCTGCCAAACCCAACATTCACTACCATACATAAGTGTAGGAACCAACACACCTCTATGCACCACCAGACGTGCCTTTTTTACACTTTCTGGCTATTCATAAAGCTATGCAGTGCCCCATTCATTTGTTTTCCTGCCAACACCCTTCGCTCAATGTCACTGTGATACTTTCCATCTCTAGTAAATTTTGAACCCAAGTACACAAATTCATTAACTTGTTCCACTCTTTCTCGCTTAATCGAAACCCCACAGTTTGTCATGCTTTCTTCTCTTTCAAAAACCATTACTTTCGTTTTGCTCACATTTATTTTCATCCCTTTGATTTTCAGGGAATCATGCATAACATTAACCATCGCCTGCAACTCCTCTTCAGATAACGCTAATATGACTTGAACAAACAAACAACCCCACCCAAAATCACGCCTGGTATCTCTATTTTCTGGCATTATAGATCAGCCAAATGGAATGAACTGAGGGAATTTTACCTATCATTTCCATGGAAAGATTTCTGCTTTCGCTCACAAAACCCATCAACATGTGCAGAATCTGTAACCGAAGTCATAAGGCTAGGTATGGACTCATACATTCCTCATGGTACAAGACGGATCTTCAACCCCAAACCCTCGTTCAACCAAGAATGCAACCGTGCGGTGCGTGATAAAAATCAAGCATATCGACTCTGAAGCAAAGTCCCGACAATTGCCAACCGAGAAGCTTATGTCCACGCGAGGAACGCCTGCAAAAGAACGATCGATCTTGCCAAAAAATCCTACGAGCCACGAGAATATGCAACAAGCTTGTCAATGTCCCTCCTGGATCAAAGACCTTCTGGTCTTTGGCTAAAGCCATAAATAAAAATTTCACAACTTTTTCTTTACCACCACTCGAGAGGTCCGACGGCACGACAGCCGTATCTTCCAAAGAAAAAGCGGATCTGCTGGCCGAAATGTTCAGCTCTAACTTAACCCTCGATACCAATGGAAAACAACCCCCAACGATACCTAGAATAAACGCATCAATGCCTGAGGTCACTATCCGCCATCGCATTATCAGGAAAATCCTACGAAATCTTGACTCTAATAAGGCAGTAGGACCAGATGGAATTCCGACAATTGTCCTGAAGACCTGTGCTCAAGAGCTCACCCCAGTTCTCTGTAGACTCTTCAAGTTATCATACAGCAAAGGAGTATTTCCGTCCATGTGAAAAAACGCTAAAGTCCAACCGATTTCGAAAAAAGGAAAGAAGACTATTTCTGCAAATTATCGCCCTATTGCATTGCTCTTAGTCATATCCAAAGTTATGGAAAAAGCGATTAACACAGAACTTATCAAATATCTGGAGAAATTTGAGATAATCCATGACAGACAATATGGATTTCGACAACTTCGGTCTACTGGAGATTTGCTGGCTTATGTCACTCAGCTCTGGACAAACACCATTGAAAAGTTTGGTGAATCCCGTGCAATAGCCTTGGATATATCTAAAGCCTTTGACCGCGTTTGTCACCAGGCATTGTTAAGTAAATTATCTGCCTACGGTCTCCCAACCAAACTGCGCCAATGGCTCTTGAGCTTCATGCAAGATCGCTCCTTACATGTGGCAGTTGACGGTATTTCTTCTGATGCGTTTAAAACTAATGCCGGGGTCCCCCAGGGTTCCATCTTGTCCCCCACCTTATTTCTTTTACACATCAACGACCTCTTAAAAACCACCACGAACCCCATTTACAGTTTCGCAGACGATAGCACACTTGTCTCAACTTTCACATCCTATCGATCACTTTCGGTGAATGATACAAATAGACTCAGGCAGGAACAGGTTTATTCCATCAATAGGGATCTTAAAGCAATCGTCGAGTGGGGAACCAACAATCTTGTTCAGTTGAACGCCCAAAAAACACAAAGTGCCACGTTTTCCAAGAAAGTGAATTTTTCAAAACATCCCATCACAATGTCCGGAACTACCCTTGAACCAAGTCCCTCCATCTCGATTTTGGGAGTCACGGTGTCCAATAATATGTCTTGGCATGACCATGTTGCTAACATCGCAAAGTCGGCAAGCCAGTAGCTAGGTTTTCTGTGGAAAGCCAGAAAGTTTTTTACTCCTGATCCGGTTGTGCGAGAGGCGAGAAGAGAATAGAATATTCTTAGGTTGAATTTGATTATCTACTGCAAATAAGTATTCTTCTAGCTTTGTGTCTGCAATTGTAGGGAATACAATTGCTTGTTTTTTTGAAGGAAATTTGGGAACATTTTGGTTTGTAACTGTGGCGAATGTTTTACTTGAATTTTGATAGGTCGTATTTTGAGAGCATCCCTGACCGGGATATCCCAATAAAGGAAATTCATCCATCTTCTACGTTACCAGTCATGGAAATATTTAGGTCGAGGAAAAAACAGTCCTGTCTTCCTAATTAGCTTTAGTGATAACCACTGATAGCGCTTGGATTCCGGCCTTGATTGATTTTGCCGATTTGTTTACAGCGTGTATACTTGTTATGTTTATTTAAATTAGATGAAAACAAAACTTACAGATTATAGCTGGCGGAACACTGATTGTGTGGATCACAAATTTATAATTTAATAGTTAGTATTTACTTTATATTTTTAATATTAACTAAGTGCACGTTGATGGCACAGGTTAGTTTCTGTTGCCAGGGTCGAACAACTGTAATTTTTCTTTTACTTATTTTAATGACTAATGGTATGTTTTATTTTGAGAATAATACATATTAATACATAATGTGTAGACATGCATTTTTATATATATTTTATTTTATTATACTAACCTCTAAAACTTATGTTTATAAAAATATAAACTTGTAATAATACTAGAATGAGTGTGTCAAAAGTAACATACGTTATAAAACTGATCAACTTTTCTGTTTTTCTTTTGTACTATCAACATACATACATATAGTCACGCCTTTTTCCCGTAGGGGTAGGCAGAGACCGCACCTTCCACTTGCTACGGTTCTTACACACATCTTTTGCTTTCTCTACTTTTATCAGGGCTCTCATGCATGCTTGTCGGTTGTTAGTACCCTTGACCTGGCCCTTTTTTAAAACAATGTTGATTTGAGCGAGATATGTTCGCCGAGGTCGACCTCTACCGACTTGTCCGATCACACTCGCCTTAAAAATTTGTTTCGTCAATCTTCCTTTATCCATCTTTCTACGTGTCCAAACCATCTAAGCATTCCTTTGTAACTACATCTTTTTTTGCACCACAGCGTTCTCTTATCTCACTATTTTTTTATTTCATCCAACCGAGTCCCTCCGGCTATACTTCTCAAACTACTTATCTTCGCAGCATTAATCCCATTTTCCTGCTTCTTTTGCCAAACCCAACATTCAACACACCTCTATGCACAGTCAGGGCCGGTTTATCAATAGCAATTTATCTGTCAGTTAATGCTTAACTACCAGTTATTTTGGAAAGGTCTGTTTATCAACAACAGGTTAACTTTATCCGGCAGCTAAAATGTCAAATATTTATCTGTTATTTTTAACTGACGGTTAGGTCGATATCTGGAGGTTAAGGTCTATTATATAACCTCACTTTATGCAGAAGAGTTGTTTTGTTTTTATTTCGAAGTTTTTTGGTGTGTCTAAATTACTTGGGTTTGATCAAAGTGAGAAATATGGAAATTACTAGTACGACTAAGAAGAGAGGATGCAATTTCACAGCAGAGGAGAGAAATTTGCTTTTAAAAATTGCAAATAAACATAAAAATGTCATCGAAAATAAAAAAACGGATGGGGCAACCTGGAAATCGAAAGAGGAGGCTTGGATGCAGGTTGAAGCAGCATTCAATAGCTGCAGTAGTGGCACCGTAGGTAAGGCTCAGTTTTCCATGCAGTACATAATAGTTGATTTTTTGTAGCCTCGTAACTCCGAGCAACTAAGAATGAAGTATGAATCAATCAAGAAAGATATGAGAAAAAAATGTGCTGCAAATAAAACTTACCTCAGAGGAACTGGAGGAGGACAATATGTCCCATCTCCTCAACCACCAAATGAAAAGGAAAAGGAGGTAATGGAAACCATTGCAATTTCCCTACCTGGTTTGCAGAATCCATTTGACTGTGATAATACACAAAGTAAAAAATCACCTACATATGCTCTCCACTCTTACTTGCTAGTATAATAATTCATAAGCTGATAAGCTTAATATGATGTTTAAAATATAATAATCATTTTATCCTTGCACTTCTGTAAATTGATATTTTACTTAATAATAATAATAATTGCTATATCTGATGAAATGATGGTAGTGTCAGATAATGAAGAAATTGCAACGAATTGGGCTGCATCTGCATTTAACTGCAGAATGCTACAGACGCCACTGCACGCTTCACTACAGCATAATACTGCAGATAACATCACTATTGTTGAAGTTGATAGTGAAAATCTTCCTGAGGCAAAATATAATCAATTGCAGTGTGCTGAAGAGCAAAAAGAAAATCAAATGCCAGTTTAGGACAATCAAAGTGAGTAATCAATATCTGAGTATTTATATCTAAATAAAATATTTAAACTTGATTTTTTTTATTTTAAGAGAAAGATTGGTCAAGTCGCAGAAGACCAGTCTTGAAGAAAAAATTACAGAAATCAGTAGCAGAAAACTTTTAAGAACTGGCTATAAAAAAACAAAAGCTGATAGTTTCTCTGTTGGAAAATGCTGCAAATGAAAAGGTTAAGCATCAAACTAGGATTAAGATTTTAGAACATCAGGAAGAATCGGAGCAAATCAGAAAAAATATTTTGAAATTTGAATTGAAGACTGCCCAATTCAAATTTAATTCATTAGAAAACAAAAACCCCAGTACTCCTTGATTTAGTATCACTGGTTCAAATGTAACAAAGGTGATTTTGTGTGATTTTTTATAGTTTTCTAGTTTCATGTGATTATTTTTTCAGTCTGTTTTATGTGATTTTTTCAGTTTTCTAGTTTTATGTGTTTTTTTTCAGTCTGAGTTCTATGTGATTTTTTATAGTTTTCTAGATTTTATGAAAAAAGGTAAAAGTATGTATTTCTTAGTTTTTTTTTTCAGTTCTTACCTATAAGGTAAACTTTTATGAGATTAATTTTATTTTTCGATGAGTTATTATTTTACTTTTACATTTTGTTAATCATCCTAGATTTTTTTTAATGATGATTAATATTTAGTTTATTGCAGTTTTTGTTGATGAATTAGTTTATCAATGAAGAGGGTTGTATAAAATAGTATTGATTTTAAACATTTTGAAAACCACATTCTGCCTTGTTTCCAATATACTATTTTGCAAGGAAGTGGGCATTTTTCATTTGGGGAATTGGTGAAATAAAAATAAAAAATCAGTTTTGCATCTGATATATATATTCAGTTATTACAACAATAATTTATTGAAAATTGGAACAGTAATTATTGGTTATTGTTTCCATGCAGTAATCCTGGGATGTATCCTGCCAGGAGTTAAGCCCTAGCATTGACAAAATGTTGTTTGGGATTTGGCTCAATATCCCAATCCAATTCAAAATTAATTTTATTTGCATTAAACTCAGGATCAACTGGTGGAACTGCTGCTTCTCTCTTGTCAATGCAAATGTTATGTAACACTGCAGTTGCTACTTTTACAACCATTGCAGTGTCTAGTTTGAGGCAAAGTTTTAATGCCAGAACAGGAAATCTTCTTTTCCAAACTCCATATTGCCTTTCCACAGGATTTCTAGTTCTGCAAACTGATTCATTATATAACTTTTCATATTCATTATGAGTATTTATTAATGGAGTTATCAAGTATCTGGTATTTGCAGAGCCACTGTCACCAACTAAAAGTGCATTACAAAATTCGTTATTTTCAAATCTTGCTTTTAAATTAAAGTTGTCCAATACATGTTGGTCATGAGATGCACCAGGCCAACGTGCAACTATATCCAGTATCTTCAGATCCACAGAAGAGACAGTCTGGACATTTAATGAAAAGAATCCCTTTCTATTTCTAAAATTTTCTGCATGAGTTCCACCTAAAAAATTTCAATGAGATCAAATCAGAATGAATACTTTCGAGATCTGCATTTCAACTATATGAGAACAAAATATTTATACAATCAGATATTATATACCAACCTGGTGATAAAATACCAACATGTATGCAATCAATACTCCCAATAATACTTGGAAGTCTTGCAATTGAATAAAAGTCCCTCTGGGCTATGGCAATTTGTTCTCTTAGATGCAGAACTTTTGCTCACATTACAGAAGTCTCCAGATGATATCAGGAATTTTCCTGTTGCATAAAACCTGAGTGTGAAAAGAAGTTGGTCTATTGGTCTTTTACTGTTATTCCTGAAAATGTAAAAAGTTAAGAAATATAAAATGGAATAAAAATAATAAAATCACCTACCTATCAGTATGAAACTCAAGTGAATCCTCAATGAGTTCTAATATTGACAAAACAGTCTCTTTTATCATCCTAAATCTTGCATGAAAATCCTGGTCATCCCACTTTTCGAAGTTGTCTACTCTTTCCCTAACTGTGTACGGCCTTCGTTCGTACTCAAGAACTTGCACAATATCCTCGTCCTCGTTGCTATCCAAAATATAATTATCCAAAAAATGCATGTTCATCAACAATCAAAAACTCTTCAGAAAGTAAAAACACAAACTTTTGCATAAACAAAAACAATCAACAGTAACCTAACAAAACGGTCGTGACAATTCAGTTAATGTGACATGACCTTGTTCTTGTAACAACCAATGAGATTGCTTACATTCATCCATCAGCATTGCCAACTTTCATTATCTGTCAGTTAACTAACCAGAGGATAAAAACGAGTTGATACACCGCTTCCGAACAAACTGGAACTTTATCTGCTAGTTAGTTTTATCTGACGGATACCTAACTGATGGATAATATTGGCAATTGATAAACCGGCCCTCAGACGTGCATTTTTTGTCACTTTCTGGCTGCTCATAAAGCATGCAATGCCCCATTAAGTTGTTGTCCTGCCAACACCCTTCGCTCAATGTCACTGTCATACTTTCCATCTCTCGTAAACTTTAAACCCAAGTACACAAATTCATTTACTTGTTCCTTTTTTTTCCCTCAATCGAAACTTTACAATTTGTCATGCTTTCTTCTCTTTTAAAAACCAATACTTTTGTTTTGCTTAAATTTATTTTCATACCTTTGATTTTAAGTGCATCATGCATAACAACCCATCGCCTGCAACTCCTCTTCAGATGACGCTAATATGACTTAATCATCGGCGTAAAGAAGGCATTTAAAGGCAGTTTTAATCCATACGCACTCTCTTTTAAATATTTTAAACAATCGTCCATATATAAGTTAAACAGCCATGGCGAAGCCACACATCCCTGTCTCAAACCTTTTTTGATGATAAACCAGTCCGTGCAAGCTCCGTTTATCCTGACACAAGAAGTGAAATCGTCATAAAGTGATTTCAGTGCTCGTATTACACTACCGCTCTCCCCATACATAAACAATGTCGACCACAATTCACTCCTCACCACTCTGTCATAGGCCTTTTCCATGTCTATAAAAACGCAATAGACCTTCTGACTTTTAGCCAACAAATTTTCAACTATACCCCGTAATGAAAAGACCTGATCCATACATATTTTTCCTCTTCTAAGTCCTGCTTGCACATCCCATATCATCTTCTTAGTTTCGTTACTCTTTTAATCAATATCTTTGCATATAGTTTGCCGACTATGCTGAGTAAACTAATACCTCAGTAGTTCTTACATTCCTGATGCGAACCTTGTCCCTTGTAAAGCGGCACGATAATGGCCTTGCACCAGTCATCTGGTACGCTACCACTCCTCCAACAAAGGTTAAAAGGCGATACAGTAGACTAGCTACTACTTTTTGTTCAGCCTTCAGCATTTTAACTGTTATCCTGTCGTAACCAGCAGCTTTACCCAATTTCATACTGTTTAACGCTTCCACAATTTCTGTCGTAGTAATTTCACTTTCATTGCAACTTTCACTCATGTCTTCGAATTGGGCCTGTACTTGTGTATCCTCTTTCACAAATAAACTTTCCATCTCTTCAAATTCCTCTCCTTTTACCATATTACCATCTTGGTTTCTGATTCTTTCCAATTGCGAGGTAGTTTTTTTACCTCTGGCTGTTTTTATAGACTTACAGAAGAGTTTAATATTGTTTTGGAAATCGTCAGATAACCTTCTATTAAATTCATCTTTATCACTCTCCTTCTTTTTTGCCACAACCTCTTTTGTCACACCTTTTAACCTTTTATACTCATTCTTTGCCTTGTTTACATCCTCAATTGTTGCCTTTTGTGTTTTTAATTGGTTTTTGTAGCTAGCCAATCCAGCCAGGCTTTCTTCTGTTCTGACACTGCTTTTTGAACCTCAACGCACATTTTTTGTAACTTGCATCCTTTCCTTCTTTTACTTACACCACATAGCTCAATAGCAATATCCACGATTCCTTCCTTAAATGGTTTCCACAATTCTTCAACCTTATATGCTTCATCTAAACTGTCAAATTTCTTGTTGAATTTACTAACTATCTCCTCTTTTATACCTTCTTCTTGCAAATTCTCAACCTTTATACGCTCTAATACACTACTTGATTCATGCATACGATGCCGCCTCTCCTTAAAGAGACTTCTTATTCGGCTCATTACTAAGAAGTGGTATGTGTCAATACCTGCACCGCGGTATGCCCGAGTGTCCATTACTTTTTTTTTTCAATCTTTCATCCACAATAACAAAATCAATCAATCTCTGGTGTCCTTCTTGTCTTGTGTACAAGTGGATACTTTTATGGTTAAACATTGTGTTTGTAACCACAAGATTCCTCTCCAAACATACTTTAAGTAGACTTTCTTCGTTTTCATTTACTCTGCTGTCACCGTACTTTTTCAGAACTCTGTCATATCCATCACGCTTTACTCCTACCCAACTATTAAAATTACCCAACATTATAATTCTTTTATTCTGGTTACACTTATTTAGAATATCTGTCACACTATCCCACAACTTCCGCCTCTCTTTTTGGACTTTTAAAGATTGGTTCCACTGCGCATCTTGTGGGGCATAACCCCATAACAAAAAGATACGAGTAAGACCAACCTTCAGCCTCACCCAGGGGAGTCTTGGGCTTACACATTGAAAGTCAGTCACACATTCATTTATTCTAGCAGAGAGTATCACACCAACGCCCTGAGAACTTTTGCTGGTTTCCGGAACTCCTGACCAGTAGGCTGTATAAGATCCATGTGTTGTGGTTTCACATCCTTTTCGCTTGGTTTTATTTACACAAGAGCATCAATCCGTCTTTTTTCTATTATCTTGTAAATTTCATCAATTTTATCATGTAATCCTTCCCTTACATTCAAAGTAGCAAAGTGACTATCCGCAGTCCACGTTTCGCCCCCACAGGAAGCATGACATGACAGGTGGCGACCCCTATAGTTATCGTTTTGGTTATGTCAATACGACTTTTACTCATAGCTTTCCATGAAATAAATAGAATTTCTACTAAAATAAATACATAAATTAAAATTAAAGTTAAATAAATGTCAAAGAAAATCTTAATTTGACAGAAAAAATAAAATTTTAAATATTTTAGGAAATATATTATGCGCACTTACGAAAAACTCCAGCAAACAAATTTATACTAAAAATAAATGTATGGTAGATTTAACCAAGCCAGATTTAAATTAAATGTTAAAAAATTCAAGTCGACAGACAATAGAAATTGGTGAATAAGCAATTTAATTATTGGTCTTAGGGATAAAATCAATATATTGAATGTTTCTATTTGCTGTAATAAAGAACTTCCCGCGAATGTACAATATATCATGATTTTTGGATTCTAATTAGATTATTTGATAGAACAAATGAAAAACAAAACACTGCAAAGATGCATGTGCGGTTTATTTAGGGTTCGAAAAAAAAAATAATTTCACTCTCCTACTTATGGCGCTCAGTGTCTTTTCCACTCGCTCTCCAGCAGCGGTCAGCGGAAAGACGGCATGTGGTTAGCTGGAACATATTGTGACTTTATAAAATTGTGGAAATGCCAGGAATCTTTAAAGTGGTAAGTATTTTGACCAATTATTTTTGTGAGAATGCCAGAGAGGTATTTTAATGTTATATGTTGGTAAACTGAAATTATTTATAATTGGTCAGTTGGTCAGTTTTATGAATTTTTGGTAGTCCGTAAATATAAAGGGCATATCCATTATAACAGTTTAGTTGATTTTTTGTTGAGGTATTAATTAATTTGACTTTATACCATTTTAATAGGAGATTATTTACCATATCTTTTTGATGTGATGTTTTTTTGTTTCTTTTTTATAGGTATCGTTTAATAAAGCATTTGTCACTTTTTAAGTTTTTTTGGAGCTATAATTGTATTGGGATAACGATTTGTTCTTAAATTTTTTTATTTTGTTATTGGCATTAGAAGTATATTACATATAGATCTTATGTTATCTTTTGTATTATTTTTTAAATAAAATATGCATTTTTTTACACCTACAGTAATATTAAAAGTTGAAAGGTACGAATTTGAATATGAAAATTTTGGGCCTAAACTTATGAAGTATTTAACTGTACCCAGTATTTTGTATCCATTTATCATTTACATGCTTGTTTTGTGGTTGTGATTTTTTGATAAGGTTTTGTTTTTATATTTTTTTTTCAATAAAAACATTTTATTAGATTTTTAAATCAACCGATTTTGTTGACTTCAAATATTCTCGTTTTTTTTTTAACCCGAAATGACCTTAAAATGATTATTATTAAAATCAAATACATTTTGATACATAAATAAAATATGAAAAATTTATAATCAACTGTTGTTGGGTGCTTTTAAATATATTGTTTTATAACAAGAATCTTCATTCAAGTATATATTAGCAGGTAGCAGGATTTTAAGAGCTTATTGTAATATACAATAAGTTTGCAGTTTTAAACAATAAAAACAACTTAAGGTTTAATTTTATTAAAAATTAAAGTAGGTACATAGGTTAATAACGAATATACTTACCTCTAATATTAATACAGCCAAACAAGCCTCTGCATACTGTCAATAGGGTCGTTGTAGCCTTAATCGATTTGCCTTCAAAGTTGTGGTAAAAGCTGTCCAAGTTCTTGGAGTGTATGTGGGGGTGGTTGATGGGAATTTAAGGTTTTGTCCTAAACTGGTTTTTTCTTACAGTAGTAGTTTTCTTTAGTTTATTTTGGGAGAAATAAATAAGTCACTTTAAACCTATCTTATTTTATTTATTCTCTTTAAAACCAAAATTTAATAAGATCCTTACAATTTACGTTCAGTTTTGCTCAGTTGCAAAAAAAATTCATGGTATTAAATTAACAAAATAAGCTCACGTGTGTGCATACAAATTAAATTATATCATACATATACCACCTCTGAACGGATAGCATTACTGTCAGTTTCTGTTAAAAAAAGTCATCTTCCTCGGGCCTCTGAGTAGTGCCAAGAGACCGTAACTACTTAACACTACTTGTTACTTCTACTGGTACTAGCACTTAGTGTCTGTGCTAAATTGGCTGTGTAATCTTTCCGGAACTGCAGCTATATGGATCCCAGAACGAAGTCGCATATCCCAGAACGAAGTCGCATTTTTATTGTCGGCGGCGGAGCAAGTGATGGTCTGGTATGGGCTGCTACTCCTACAGTAACCTTCGTGTCGTGCAATTTCAGCCCTAACGAGCAATCGCGGAATTTCGAAGGAGGGTCAACAATTTCGAAACACTCGTTCACACTCTTGAGGGAGCAATCATAAAAGGTAGCGACTTTAATGCGAAGTCAATCGATTGGGGAATGGAATGGACTGACGCGCGATGTTCTGAGCTCCTAGACATGGCAGGTCTTGTTATTATAAACAGGTGAAAAACTTTTACTTTCAGGAGAGCTAAAACTGTTAAGTCTATTATAGAAATCACCATGATAGTGAAGATTTTATTTCTAAGAAAAAGCTACAAGTAATAGTTATATTACAAAATCAGCAGCGATAAGTGTCGCCACCTATCATGCTTTGCTTCCTGTGAAGGCGAGACGTGGACTACAGATAGCCACTTTGTTACTTTGAATGTGTGTTACATTAAATGATAAACTTGATGAAATTTACACGATGAAAGAAAAAAGACGGATTAATGTTCTTTGTATGAATTAAACCAAGCGAAAAGGATCTGAAACCACAACACATGAACCTTATACAGCCTACTGGTCAGGAGTTCCGGAAACCAGCAGAGGTTCTCAGAGCGTTGGTGTGATACTGTCTGTTAGAATAAATGAATGTGTGACTGACTTTAAATGTGTGAGCCCAAGACTCCTTTGTGTGAGGCTGAAAGTTGGTCATACTCGCCCCACAAGATGCGCAGTAAAACCAATCATTAAAACCCAAAAAGAGAGGCAGATGTTTTGGGATAATGTGACAGATATTATTCTAAATAAGTGTAGCCAGAATAAAAGAATTGTAATGTTGAGTGATTTTAATAGTTGGGTAAGAGTAAAGCGTGATTGATATGAAAGTGTTCTGGGAATGTACGGTGACGGAAGAGTAGAAAAAAACTTGGAGTAAAATCTTGTGGTAACTAACACAATGTTTTACCATAAAATCATCCACTTTACACACGACAAGGAGGATACCAGAGAAGTATAATTGATTTTGTAGTTGTGGATGAAAGATTGAAAAAGAAAGTAATGAACACTCGGGCATATTGCGGTACAGGTTTCGACAGGTTTCGATTGTGGAAGCCATTCTAGAAAGGAATGGTGGATATTGCTATTAACGTGTGTGGTGTAAGTAAAAGAAGGAAAGGATGCAAGTTACATAAAATGTGCGTTGTGGTTTAAAAAGCAGTGTCAGAGAAGAAAAAAGCCTGGCTGGATGGCTGGCTATAAAAGCCAGTATTTTCTTGTCACGACAATGATACGTTTAAAGAAAACATTTACCTTTCAGAAGATTATCTACATGGTAACTTATATTTTTCATAATGCGATAAAATATTGTAATTGCTAGTGCCTGTGATTTTTTTTAAAAAATTTTAATGCCTCTGTATTCATAAGGTTTGCAGTATTTCTTTTGTTATGGCCTGTTTTTCCGTGCTTAAACAACACAATATATACAAAAAAGTACCTGGCTTGATGGTGAATACCAATGATGTTTTTTTGCATGATGCCAAGATAAATGCCGTTTTATTTGCTTTGTTGCTTCGTAAACATTTTTGTTTTTAATCGAATTTGGAAAAACGTATTCTTTAGGAGTTCAACTATGTTTTAGAAAGTAGCACTTTAAAAGTCATCCATCGGTTTTCCTATCAAAAGGCCCAAATCGCATGAGATGGTCGGTTGCAAATCATCGCTAAAAATTGTAGAGGTAATGAGAAGGCCCGGGTTTAGAATTTTTTTTTATTTATTACTAAAATAGATCTATTTTCAGTATTGGCTTTAAATTTGCCTTTTGAAATGAGAATCCGACGTTTTATAAACTGTACTTTTTCTTTTACTCATTTTAATGGCTAATGGTATATTTTATTTTGAGAATAAAACAACAATATTAATACATAATGTGTATATATGCATTTTCAAATTATATTTATTTTACTTTATTTTATTATACTAACCTCTGAAATTAATGTTCATAAAAACATAAACTTGTAATAATACTAGTATGAGTGTGTCAAAAGTAACGTACGTTATAAGATTGATCAACTTTTTGCACAATTAGATTATTTGATAGTACAAATCAAAAACAGAAAACTGCGAGGAAAAGAATATCTCTTTCTAGAAATTCCCAAGTTTTTTTGGAGCTATAATTGTATTGGTATAACGATTTGTTCTTAAATTTTTTCATTTTGTTATTGGCATTATAGATCTTTTGTTAGGTTAGGTTAGGTTAGGTATTATGTGAGTGGGTCGTAATCGCCCCTCCACTGCGAACTTTAGTAGGTCTATTGTGGCTCACCCCTAAAGGTTACAGTTCACCAAACAATCCAGCCCTTCTCACGAAGTTCATGGTTGTATAGGGTGAGATTTTTTTTGAAATCAGCTGGTTTTAGTTTGGAATAACTAAATATGTTAAACCTTATTCTTATCAGACTGGGGCATGACATAATATATGTTCAGCAGTTTCGTCTTCCACGCAGCAAAACCGACAGTTCGTTTGTTGGTTCAGACCTATCTTTCTGAGGTGGTATCTTAGACGACAGTGTCCTGTAAGCAGTCCCGTTAGAATACGCAGGTCATTTCTGCTCCATTCTAGTTGTGTTTTTCGAGGGCTCAGGTAGAAACGCCTTCGAGTGAGTTAACCCTGGTATAACAGACCAGTATTTACCTTTTCGCCCAATCCGAAATAATTGTTTTGACGGCACTTTTTTGACTTCAAAAACCGATCCAGTAAACGCAGATTAGGCACCCTGTTTTGCAAGGGTGACGGTCAACTCTCTTGCACACAATTCGATAGCAAAGTCTTCAGCCTGAAAGATTGTAGCATACCTGCCAAGACTGGTATATATTTCAATCTTGGTTTTCTGCTGAAAACATCGGCCCCAACTCCATTAGGGGTTTTTGAGCCATCTATGTACATTACGTATTCAGTCTCTGGAAAAAGGATTTTTCCCCTCGCCCATTCGTCTCTCTTCGGAAAGAGTACTTTAAACGACTTTTCTACGTGTATTTTTGTGGCTAGCAAGTCAGGACCATTCCGTTTCACTCAGTATCCCAGAGTAATCCCCGAGTTGCTCTCCATTAATTTGCCTTTCCAAAGACAGGAATCTGTAGAAGACTATCCTGGCCTCTCTCTTTAAGAGAATATCTAGGGGAAGAAGATAGAGGAGGTGTTCCATCGCTGCCGTTGGTGTGCTGGACATAGCTCCAGTTATGGCCAGGAATGCCAGCCACTGAAAGCCAGCAAGCTTTGCTCTGGTTGTCTGTTGTATCCCTTTGGTCCACCAGACTACTGAAACATACGTGACCATAGATATTATCATTGTTTGATAAATCCAGTAAATCTGTTTGGGGTTCATTCACCAAGATTTGCCACATACTTTTTTGGGATTCCAGAGAGAAAACCTGGCTTTGTTTATTTTTTTTCCAAGTGGGCGTTCCAGCTGAGTCTTTTATCTAGAACTTCACCCAGGTATGTCACTTCCGCTGCAAATGAAATGCTCTCTCCGTATAGGACAGGCTGCCGAAGCTTATCTAGCTTTTTTCTTTTTGTAAAAGGATAAATTACAGTTTTCTGGGGGTTAACAGACATCTGTTTCCTCTCGCACCATCTGTATACTGTGTTTGGGGCTTTTCTTATGTTTAAGGGAATGGCAGATCTTTCCTACTAGATTGTTTAGTGCTAAATCCGTAGATTTGCCTGTTTGGTAGGCATATTGATGGGGGTTTAAGAGATTAATTCCTAAGATTCCCCTCTCTAATATGCTTATCAATAATTCTTTCCGGAGTTTTCATTAAAAATGAGGTAAGGCTGATCGGCCGGAAGGATTTAGGTAAGGAATGGTTTACCGTACCCGTTTTACGTATGTAAACAACTCTCGCTGTTGACCAGCCCAGCAGAATATAACTCCACGCTTTACTCGCTCTGAATAGTTTAATCAGAAGAGGTAGTAAAATTTCGCTGCTCTTCTGAATGAGAACAGGAAAAACATCATCTTCTCCTGGAGACTTGTATGGGGAGAAATAGTTCATCGCCCATTGTACTGATCCTGGGGTGACCAGTTGAAACATTTCTCCAGTCCTCCCTTTTGGGTCGTGATGTTGATCCCATTGAAAGTTGAATTTGCTCCTGGTCCCTCAGAAGCAGACTGCCAGGAGAGTGGATCTGCATGAAAGTCTCCAACGTTAACCTACCAGAGTCCGTAAAAGAGCCATCTGGTCGTTTTATCGATCCAATCTCTTGCGTCGGATCTTTGGCGAGAGCCTTGCAGATTCTTGTGCTGGCAGGTAGATCTGATATACTCTGACAAAACCTCCTTCAGGATTCTCTTTTGGCTTTCCTTATTTCTTTGTTGTAAGTCGTTAGAGATGTGCGATAGATTTCCCAGAAACCTGTTTCTTTAGCTTGATTGAAAAGACGTCTAACTTTTTTTCTTTGCTTGTCTAAGCTTCTGCTTCATCAGGGTGTACCTCTATGGGCAGTTATCCTTATAGACCGTTAAAAGGGCGGATACGATATGCTTATTCGCCGCTTCTATTTCGACTCCATTTTGTATAGTGCTATTACCGTTACCTAGTTGCGGTTGAAGGGATTTACAGTACCCTTTCCAATATGTGCATTTTGGATCTCAAAACTGCACTATCGGACGTTGTCCTGTCCGCATGTCAAATCGTATGTGTCTATGATCTGAGCATCCGGGCTCGGTAGATACCTGCCAGTTATCTATTTTGGTACTCATAAACTGTATATTTTTTTTTGAACTGATAGTTATGTCGAGAACTTCTTTGCGAATTTAGTTCACAAAGGTTGGTTCCGAGCCTACGTTGTTCACTGCTAGCCCTTTCCCTATTATATAATTATATAAGTACTCACCTCTTTTATTGATGTCGCTGTTGCCTGTTGTTCCTCTTGCAGAAGGCGACTAGATCTCGCACTGCTGCTGTAGGAGGGTGTTCTTTTCGGTCTTCAGGGAAGTAAGCAGAGCAGACGATTACATCTACACTATTATCTCCTCCTGAGATCGAGAGCTGTGCTGCAACCACATTAGATGTTCACATGGAGAAATTGGATGTGGTTAGCCATTCCTATTAAAGAAAGTGTGGGGAGGTTTACTTTCCTTCCCCGGATTGTGTCCTGGTGTAGGCCGTTTTGTTGGCGCTTAACCATGAAGAGGTTTTTTAATTTTTCTTGCTGGTTTTGGCCGGCCTCTTCAGTCCCGCTGTCGCCGCCGAGGTAGATTTGCCTACCTGTTTGGTTCAAACGGTTAACCCCGAAGATTTCGGATTTTCCACCGATGTCGGATCTTTCTTGGCTTCCTTGGACCGAAATTGCACCTGTCCAAAGACAAAGTATGGGCAGAAATTTAGCCGTTCCAATTCTTCCAATTCTTCCAATGGATACATCATCCATTGAGAACGCACACATTTGACCAGCTCCTGCATTTTCCCTGTGTGGAATAGTCCACTCCTGGGTATGCAGGGTACGTTTTATCTGCCGCAGACGGTTGGTTACCTGTTCTCCTGTCAGTCTAGGAAGTTCCCCATCGTCTGGCATGAAAGCCACACAGATGTATGGTTTCGGTATGTCTTCCTTCTGAACCAACTTTAGCTGGGCGTTTTCCCAGGGTTGAAAGGAGCATATCACTTCCTCCATCAACTGGACCGTCTCAGCGTCCGTACAGGACAAAAGGAGAATTTCGGGTCGAATGGTGCAGCTCTGGAATCGCACTTGTGGACCATCGTCCGGTAGTTTGTCCACAGTGTCCATGATGGATAGCTGTAGCAGCCGTAGCTGTTTGTTTAATAGCTGAGCATTTGGGCGTTCTAGGTGGTTTATGCGCACCTTGATGCCCTAAACAACAGCTGCAAAGGAGCGTTTTTGCTCGTTTGGATATTCCATAGTGCGTAGCTTATTCGCTGCCACTTCTGGAGTGCTACCATCCGAGCGTATTCGCTTGCTGGTGAGAGCTGGAAGGGGTTTATCCCCGCTCCTTTTCTCATCCCGCTTTTAGTATTTGATTTAAGGCGGTTTCGTAAGGTACCTCGCTCTTGATCAATCGGCTAAGACGTTTTCTCGTCGCCCGGCAAGTTTGACCTTCTTGTCCAGGTTTATGCTGGCCGTTAGCGTAGCCTCGCCCCCTGTTGTCAGGTCCGTTTTCTCGGAAGTGGGTGATTTTAAAAGTACCCCCTCAGCTTCCTGCGAGATTTGGTTGCTAGGAGGGTCTGTAGTAGACACCTCCATTTGCATTTATTCGTCTGCGAGAAGATTGCCTTCGTCGCAGATGTTAATTTTACTATTTTTGTTACTCATATAGTTCCCACGAGTAGCTAAAGAAAAATGGTTAACTACGGCAGAGCTCTGCATACCGCAAAAATACTACCGGGAGGTTGCCTGGTATCCCAAAGGCTCCGTTAGCGATATCTGTTTGGGACAGGCACAGATATCATACATATAGTACGCCACTTAGCACGGGTCGCATGACACCTTGAGCAAAGCCTGATGGTCGCGGTAAGCTTGGCTGGCTTAAAACAAACCAACCGTACCTGTCTAGTTTGAATACAAGGAAGTAAGCTTCCTTATACTCAAAGGTAGTAATGATAAAGCCGCTGCCCCATATCATGTCCTTAGTTGATCTTTAATATTAGACACCTTTCCTGTAAGCCAGGAAGTTCCCTATCAGCTATTGGGACGCGCCGTGTTGGGGTTAAGGATATTCTCGCTCGGAGATCTTTTATTACCTTTTGTATTATTTTTTTAATGAAATATGAGTTTTTTTACACCTAAAAGTTAACAGCAGCAGAACGACGAGTACAAATCAGCAAAGAAGCGACTCGTCACAGCGATAAAGGAGAGTAAGAGGAGCTGCTGGAAGGCGATTTGCAGAAAAGTGGATGACGATCTGTGGGTTAATGCCTATCGGATTGTCATGCACAAATTTGTTAATCAAAGTCCAGTAGCACCTATGGAACCCCACGTCGCGTGAAATGTTTTAAAATATATTGTTCGTTCATTTTATTTACCTCCACGGGCATGCAACCAATAGTTTTATGTTTCGTTTCATTGTATTCTTTTGTAATTAAAGGCAATGCGTCGAGCAATGGGTCGAGTGATGCAAGATTTAATTGTTTTAGTTTTTTTTATTATGAACCGATGTAAATGTTTACAGTAGAATATTTAAACCAGTGTTTTGTGTATGTGTGAAAAAAAAATAAAAATTGACTGTCAAGAGTCGCTCGTTATATCGCTTCAGTTATAATAAATAATAAAGCAAATTTTTAAGAAAATTATTAAAACATTATTTTGGTTAATAGCTATTAGTTGCTGCGGTATTATATTATTTTGCCCTCAATAATAATAATAATAATAATAATAATAATAATAATAATAATAATAATTATAATAATAATAATAATAATAATAATAATAATAATAATAATAATAATAATAATAATAATAATAATAATAATAATAATAACACACACACATACACATACACATATACAAACACTTACACAAACACGCCCAGCGATAGACCGGATGATGAATGCTCGGGGACCCTATAAACGGGCTCTTCCCAGGGATGGAAGGGAATCCCTATAAACCGGCTCTTCCCATGAATGGATCCTGTCTGCCGTCACGGGCATTTGCATTCACTCGCACACAACACACAGGGGGGTACACGAGGAACCTTCAGCGAGATGGAACAGAGCAAGGATGAAGAAGTACGACAAAAACAAAACAATACCTCAAGTGGAAACCTCTTCTCAGGGGCAATCCACCCCGGGTTCCGATCGGGTGAAAGCCCCGGTGGCCACGGGCAGTGGCGAGGATTTTGAGGGCCGCACATCGTACGTTTCAGCGACGAAAAAGACGACCGACAGCGACAACGAGACCGACAGACGACTACTCAACATACTAGGACAAAACCGGACGGACAGCGTGTCGAGTGGAGGCAGCGGAGGAAGCTCCCTCTCTACCACAGACACCACACCAATGACGAAACGGACAAAAACAGGACCGACAGACGAAGTGACCGAGCTGCTACAGCTCATTCAACTGACAGCGACGAGAATGGCCAAGGCAGCGGCCATACAGAAAAATATAAACATGACGGTAAAGACGGGCATCAAGACTATCCTCGAGGCTGCGGACATGGCGCTGCAGAAGCACATGGACGCAGTTCCTCCGAGACCGACGACGGACAACACGAGGACAGAAAAGAGACCGACGACGGACAACACAAGGACAGAAACGGAAACGACCACGGACAACGCAAAGACATCAGCGAAAACCGACAAAGAGACATCGAGAACGAAACGGGAACCGACCGGAACCACCCCGGAGTCCTCCCAAAAGAGGATTCCGACGGTGGAACCGGACGGGGCCTGGAAGACGGTAACGAGAGGACGACCCAAGAAGAAAAAGGGACCTGACAAATCGGACACGAACACGAAACCCCCACCGGACCGGGATGGACGGGCCCCGCGGAAGCGACAGTTGACCCGACGAAGAGTCACGTGCAGGTGACAACGCTACGGAAGACAAAGAACGGCCTGTGTCTGGTAAAGATACAGGCGGACCCGAACAAACCGGACGGACGCAACGAGTTACGACAACGGTTACAGGACGCGGTCGGGGAAGCGGGCAGTGTCCGGGCCATGAGCTCCAAAATCCAATTGGAGATCATGGACCTGGACTGCGTCGCGACCGCGGCCGACGTGACGAACGCGCTCAGACGGGAAACGGGACGAGACGAGGACTATCGGGTCCACATCTTCGGTCCGAACCGCGCCGAGCAGTACATGGCGGTGTGTGACGTGGAGTCGCACGAGGCCGATGTGCTGCTTTGGCGGGGGGGATCGGGATTGGGTGGATACACTGCCGCGTCCGAAAAAGACTGACAGTAACGAGATGCCACAAGTGCCTTGGCTTCGGGCACGTGAAGGCGGACTGTACGGACCAGGACAGGACAAAGTTCTGCCGAAGGTGCGGCACACCTGGACATTATGCGACGGACTGCAAAGAGAAGCCGGTCTGTCCCTTGTGCACCGAGGCTGGGCACAAAGACGTGACGCACCTTGCAGGATCCGGCGGGTGCGCGATGTTCCGTGCAGCGCTGGAGGAGCGCAGGAGGCAGGCTGGATGACGGACAGGATAGTTTAGGTTAACCTGAACAGAAGTAGGACAGCAGACATGCTACTACCACAGATAGCTGACGAACACGACGCGGACATCCTGATCCTGTGCGAACCGTACAGGAGAAAGACGACCGCAGGACGAATTGTTGACGGACTGTTTCCGACGCACCCGCTACGGACGGACGTGACTGACGACACGGATGTCCCGGCTGCCCCCATATTCACCGTGGAGGAGCTTACCAAAACAACTGCCGCGACGAAGACTGGTAAGGCACCGGGACCGGACGGAGTACCGGCGGAGATTACAACACGTGCTTGACGACAGGGACATTCAGCGACGATTGGAAGTTGGCGCGGCTCGTCCTTCTCCCAAAAGGTAAGGGCGATCCCGATACGCCATCGGCCCATCGACCGCTGAGCCTACTGAACACGACGGGAAAACTTTTCGAACAGTTACTGAGACCGAGACTCACGGACGCTATACAGACCGGGGGAGGCCTTTCAGATATGCAGTTCGGCTTCCGAAGGGGTCGATCAACGATTGGAGCAATCCGAAAAGTGGTCGACGCCTTCGAGGAACTATACAGACACTGCCACGCGGTGCGACCTATCGTGTTGCTGGTGACGCTCGACATCAGGAACGCGTTCAACTCGGCCAGGTGGGTGGATATCCTGGAGGCACTTAGCGGTGGCTTCGGGGTTCCGCGTTACCTGATTTCTGGAACGGATTTCTGGAACGGTCTATACGACAGTCTGCTCAGGCTGGAGATGCCGCCCGGGGTACTCCTCGTCGTTTACGCCGATGACGTAGCGGCGGTGATCACTGAGCGCTCTCCGGAACTGGCGCAGCTGACGTTAAACCAGACGATGAGACGAATCGGTCGTTGGATGACAGACCACGGACTTCAACTCGCGACACAAAAGACGGAACTGACGTTTCTCACGAGGAAACGCATACAGACGAGACTGACTATGAGGGTTGGGACGGACGAGATACAGGCCGGAACGGAAGTCAAGTATCTAGGGGTGACTCTGGATACGAAGATGACCTTCTGGCCTCACATACAGAAGGCGGTTCAGAAGGCGGCCGAGAGGATCGCATCCTTGAGCCGCCTGATGGCAAACACAACGGGACCAAGACCGGGGAAGAGACGACTGTTGATGGCGACAGCCCACTCGATTCTTCTTTACGGGGCGGATATCTGGGCAGATGCTCTGAAGACAAAAAAGTACAGCAAGGCAATGACCAGAGTACAGAGACAAGGGGCGTTGCGGATCGCGAGCTCCTACCGGACAGTCTCTGCACAGGCTGTCTTGGTGGTGGCGAACGTAATTCCCGTGGATCTTCTCGCCGAAGAGCGCAAGAGGATCTACGGGCGCAACGCGGACGTGAGACGAGAGGACGCGGCAAAGACCGAACGCGACAGAACTATACAGGTGTGGCAACAACGATGGACGGAAGAACAAACAGGTAACTGAACACGATGACTGATACGGGACCTGAGACCGTGGACTGCAAGGAAATTCGGGGACGTAAACTTTTACGTTACTTTTACATGGACAGTTACCAAATGAGGTGCAGAAAGACACTATTAACAAAACCCAGACTTGGGCGTGGCTATCCCATGCAAACCTGAAAACAGAAACGGAGGCACTAATAACAGCATGTCAAGAGCTATCACGACAAACTACATGAAAGTGAAGATAATGAAAACCGGCAATGACTGGAAATGCAGACTTTACCGGTGCTTTAACCAAACCATCCACCAAATTGTATCAGGCTGCCCCATCCTGGCCAAAAAAGCATATAAGGACCGGTACAACACAGTAGCGAAACAACTTCACTGGAACATCTGCAAATATTTCAACATAGATGTTGACGAAAAATAGTACCGTCACATCCCGGACCCTGTAGTTGACACTGCCGAAGTTACCATCATGTGGGACACTCAGATACACACAGACAGGAAGGTAACCGCGAACAAACCAGATCTTGTAGTAAAAGATAAAAAGAAAAAACACTGCCTCCTAATTGATTTGGCTATTTCATCCGATTATAACATAACACAAAAAGAAGCGGAAAAACAACTGAAGTACAAGGACTTACAAATAGAGATACAAAGAATGTGGAATTTTAAAACCAATGTCATCCCTGTCATCATAGGAGCAACAGGCCTCATTTCTATGATCACCAAAGGCGCAATAAAAGAAGTTTCTGGAAAGCACAATCTTCTACAAATGCAGAAAGCAGTGGTGCTGGGTACAGCTCATATAGTACAAAAAGTACTGTAACGCAGGAAACCCAAATATCACCAATAAAAGTAACACCTAGGTGCACGGTGTGCACTAAGAAACACATCCTTAGCACAAGCGCTAAGTGGAACATGGAAATAATAATAATAATAATAATAATAATAATAATAATAATAATAATAATAATAATAATAATAATAATAATAATAATAATAATCATAATAATAATAATAATAATAATAATAATAATAATAATAATAATAATAATAATAATATTAATAATAAATCGATTACAAGAAAGCGTTTAATAGTGTACCTCATTTCTGGCTTGTCAAAGTCTTGCAGATCTACAAAGTCCACCCAACTATTGTTAACTTTCTTTCAACTACAATGAAAGGATGGCGAACAAACCTACACCTGCAGATCGGACCAAACTCTGTTAGTACCGACGAAATATTTATCCGTAGGGGAATATACCAGGGAGACTCCTTAAGTCCGTTGTGGTTCTGCCTTGCAATGAATCCCTTCTCCACAATGCTCAATGATACAAAGTACGGCTTTAACGTTAAAGCTAACAGAAACACCAACTGTACAATCTCTCATCTTCTTTACATCGATGACATCAAGTTATACGCAGCAAATGATCGTCAAATCAATCATCTTCTCGATATAACTCACCGATTCTCCAATGATATCCATATGTAGTTCGGGTTGTTCAAGTGCAAGACCATACATATTGAGAAAGGCATTGTTATAGACGGAGATGTGCAACTTCCCAATGGGGATATTATACAGGCAATGGAAAACGGGAAAGCCTACAAATACCTAGGATTTCAACAGGCTAGGTTACTGAACCACGAGCAAGCGAAAGGTAGAATCCAGGAGCAATACACTAAAAGAGTAAAATCACTTATGAAGTCTGAGTTAAATGCAGGCAACTTAGTTCAGGCAATCAACACCTATGCCACGCCTGTTTTGACGTATTTTTTTGGAATTATAAAGTGGACAAAAACAGAGATAGAAGGAATTCAGAGGTTGACACGAACAATGATGACGAAGAACAACAACCACCACCCGAAATCATCCACTATTAGAACAACGCTACCCCGAAAGGAAGGATTAGGGATCCCAACACCCAAGCCGACAAATGCAGAAAGTGTCAACAAACGTCAGAGACCATTCAACATATAACATCTGCTTGTAGTGTGTTAGCTAATACTGACTATCTTCACCGGCATAATCAAGTGTGCAACTGTAGTGTCCTTAGCCAGGAAAACATGCAAAAAGGTTTAATAAATGAACTCAGTTGACCGTTCACGGGAATAATTTTGAACTCACTTAGAACGTGTCGCGAGACGCACGTAGTAATGTTTATGTTTATTAATCGTTCGTATTTATTTCGCAACCAGATGTCTCGAAAAGAATAGTGTCTTATTGTTTTACTTCGATCGGACGTTCGCTGCCCTACTTTGCAGTGACGGTCAAGATCACGACATTAAAATGTAGAATTTCTAAACTAAATTAAACATATTTTTAAGTTCAACGTTCTTTTTAATTAACGAGAGTTTTCCCGAAACTTTAACAAACCTACGAGCAAGGGACCTAACAATACACGGCGATCCTAATACATTACATGGCGATCCTAATACGTTACATGGCGATCCTGCCGAGACGAATCTTTGGAATCCAACAGCGCAGCTTACTTCGGACGATGGGAAACTCTAGATCAACTACTCAGGACGTACCAGGAAGAATCTTTAAATTAATATGGTCAATTCAAATTGGAAAGTACACAGCCCAGCAGAAAGGAGACATCCAGATGCCATTTTTCAACGTCTAACCAGTGTTGTGCATAGACAATCCAGTAACATTCGGTAAGAACTGTTTAAGATATTTTTGTACCAGTATGATGAGTCTAGTTTCGCAATTATTTTTAGAAATTAATTACATTTTTCGCACACCTGACACAATTATTAACGATAATAACAGCAATTTATGAGCATTTTCGTTTCGACATTTTAATTATGTATTTGCCTATAACTATTTTTCGTTTTAAATTATTGCACCGAACAATTTTTGAGAGCTAGAGATAAAGTTATTAGATCATTTTTGATATTAGATTGCAAATATATCGTGCCAAATTCTTGCACATCTCCTATCGACATAACAAATTTAGAATCTTTAAGTGATAGTGAAGGTGAAGACAATATGGCGCTAACACCTATAGAATTATTTAATATAGCTAGCAAAATCATTCCCACAGAATTTGACGGCTCATTCAAAAAATTACAAACTTTTACAGATGGAGTACAGTTACTTCAAATACATGCTGTAGACAATGAACAAATCGCTGTACAGTTTCTAAAAACAAGGCTAACAAGCAAGGCTCGTTCACTAAAAACGAACGAGACATCATTGCAGCAAATAATAGTTACTCTGAAAAAGGAAGTTAAGGGTGAAAATTCTCAATTAATCTTAGCAAAACTAATGAAACTAAAACAAAATGCCAAGGAATCCGTAGCTTATGCCAACGAGGTCGGAAAATTGAATGACAAATTAAATGCTGCTTACATCTCAGAGGGAATTCCCCTCGAGTTAGCAAACAAATACACGGCGGATAACGTTGTAAAAGCCTTATGCTCTAACGCATCCAACGATAATATGAAATTAATTATGGCAGCGGGAAGTTTTACCTCAGCACAGGAAGCTATAACCAAATTTATTACAGTAGATACTACCGACGCAACACAGTCAAATGTTTTTAATTTTAATAGTAATGGCCGCCAATTCCATGGATACGGTAATGCTAGAAGATTTCAAAATAAGTCATACAATAATTTTCAAAATAACACTAATCAAGTCAACCGTGGTAGAGGAAATAGAGGAAATCAACAATAATTTCAATCGCAATGCCTCACATTTTAATAATAACCATAACTTTAACCGATACAAAAATGGCCCACACTTTAACAATAATTTCAATAGAGATAATAATAGAAATAACCAGTATCAGCAACACAACGTTAGGTTCTGTGATACTGACGTAAACGAAGTAGGTAATACGAAACCTGACGTTGGGGTTTCACTAAGCAACAATTTCGATAGTTCATCTCGTTTGAATACAAAACAAAGTAAACTTAATCACCAAAACTTCATTTTCAACATAGACTTAACACTATCTAATTTTGTAAAATTTTCGACCAACGTTTCGGACATTCCATGTAACTTCAAAGTTGACTCAGGAGCAGATATCTCGCTTATAAAAATTTCCACTTTATTTGGCAACATAATTTTCGATAAAAGTGTCAAAGTAAAATTAAAAGGAATAACAAACGGAATTTCGGAAACGCTAGGAACTTTAAACATTCTACTAAGTATTAATAAAGTCAATATATGGCACAAATTTCACGTAGTAACCGAAAATTTTCCTATACCCACACAAGGACTCTTGGGAAGAGATTTCCTACGTAAAAATAATTGCATATAAGATTACTCCAGATAGGTAATGCAAATTAACAATTCACATATTAGGGAAACAGTAAATATCTGTAACAGCCCTGATACTGACTATTTAGCGATACCACCTCGGTGTGAAGATTTCAGATTAGTCGACAAACTAAAAGGCCTAAGAGAGCAAATTTTAGTAAACCAGCAAGAAATCCAACCCGGAATTTTTATAACTAGGAACATAGTATCGAGTAAAAATCCTTACATTAGAATTTTAAATACAACCGAAAATAATGTTTCAATAAAAACTGATGATATTCAATTATTAAACTTACATATATTCAATGTTTACACAGTAACAAACGAAACGAACAATCGAAAGAATGAGCTTAAAAAGACATTAGACCTAGATATGCCAACATATGTGAAAAACGATTTATTAAAATTGTGCGAATCATTCTCAGACATTTTTGCTTTAAAAAATGACATTTTATCACACAATAATTTTTACGAACAAAAACTGTACGCAAAAGATACAACACCAGTCTATATAAAAAATTACAGAACGCCACACTCTCAGAAAAACGAGTTAGATAAGCAAGTACAAAATTTACTTGATCACGGAATCATTGAACCTTTAATCTCAGAATACAATTCACCAGTTCTGTTAGTTCCCAAAAAATCCGCTATTGATCAGAAAACGTGGAGAATGGTTATCGACAACTTAACAAAAAGTTGGTAACTAATAAATTTCCATTGCCAAGAATCGACTCAATTCTAGATCAATTAGGTAGATCAAAATGGTTTTCAGTAATTGATTTAATTTCGGGATTTCACCAAATTCCATTACACCCTTCATCTAGAAATTTCACATCCTCCAGCATAGATAATGGATCATGTAGATTCACTCGCCTTCCATTCGGGTTACATTTAAGTCCAAATTCCTTTTCTCGTATGATGACTATCGCATTTTCGGGTCTAACCCCGGAAAAAGCCTTTCTATATATGGACGATTTAAGAGTTACAAGTTGCTCAGAAAAGCACCATTTACAGAATCTTCGAGATACATTCCAGGCTTGTAGGAAATTTAATCTAAAATTAAACCCGCAGAAATGCAAATTTTTTAGAAAAGAAGTTACGTATTTAGGACATTGCTTGTCAGATTTGGGAGTAACTCCTCAAAAATCTAAATATAAAGTCATTGAAGAATACCCGACCCCCAAGAACGCAGATGAAGTAAAGAGATTTGTAGCTTTTTGCAATTTTTATAGACGATTTATTCAAAACTTTGCTGAAATTTGTATACCATTAAATAAACTCACAAGAAAACACGCGAAATTTGATTGGTCAAACGATTGCGATTTAGCCTTAAATAAGTTAAAACAGGCATTAATTCATCTACCCATACTACAATATGTCGATTTTGATAAACAATACGTTTTAATCACAGATGCATTCCAACAGGCATGTTCAGCAATCCTTTGTCAAAATCATAACGGTATCGATTTACCTATAGCTTACGCATCTCGAAGTTTTTCAAAATGTGAACTTAACAAACCAATAATTATAAAAGAACTTTTAGCTATTCAATGGAGAATTATTCATTTCAAATGGTATTTGTACGGAGCACCAAAATTTATTATTAAAACTGATCATAAACCACTTCAGTATCTATTCTCGATGACAGATCCAACATCAAAGTTGACCAGAATCAGATTAGATCTTGAAGAGTACGATTTCGATATACAGTATGTTAAAGGCTCATCGAATGTTGCAGACAGTTTATCGCGAATAATAATAGACAATTTGAAACAAGTACGCGAAGATAACGCACATATTTTAGCAATCACAAGGTCTATGGCTAACAAAATGTCTAATAATAAAACAAACGGAACAGAAAATAAAGTAATAGAGTTTAAAACTAAAGATGACTTGAGTAAAGTCAAAAATCTTCCTCCAGTATACAAGGTAATAAATAATTTGTTGAGTTTAACCCTGTCTATTCTAGAATACGAATAAGGGACAACCGTAGAAGTATAATTGAATTTATTGAGAATAAAGCGGAAAGTAAGCTAGACTTAGGTCAGTTACTGTAAGAAATTAATCTGATTGCTAAGAAATATAGTATAAAGAGAATGAAAATATACAATACTGATATAATTTTTAAATATAGTTTAGAAGGAGAGCTCAAGAGATTAGGTAATGAGATTTTGAAAAATACTCAAATATGTATATGTAACGTACCAATACTGCTAGAACCACATTCAGGTGGAAAGGAATGTTCAATGACGTAGCAAATTACGTAAAATCTTGCCACAAGTGTCAATTTAACAAAAGTATGATTAAAACAGTAGAGCCATTTGTAATCACCGACACCCCACAAACAGCTTTTGATATCGTATGCATCGATACTATAGGTCCGTTCAACAAGACAGACTCAGGTAATAGTTATTGCGTGACAATTCAGTGCGAATTAACTAAATATGTTGTTATGATACCAGTAGAAAATAGGGAAGCTAAAACTATAGCTAGAGCTATTTTCGAAGAATTCATACTGACATATGGGTTAGTTAAGCAAATTCGAACCGACATGGGTACAGAGTATAAAAATATAGTACTTTCAAATTTAGCAAAACTTCTAAATATAGAGCACAAGATCTCAATGGCTTATCACCATGAGACGCTGGGAGCTTGTGAAAGAAATCATAGAGTTTTTAACGAATTTCTTAAAAGTTATGTAAACGAAAACAAATCAGATTGGGATCATTGGTCTTCATTTTATGCTTTCTGTTACATCACTACACCAAATTCGTATCACACCTTTTGAACTAATTTTTGGTAAGAAAAATAATCTGCCAGAGTCTATCACACGAAAAATTGAACCAATCTACAACATTGATATGTATTACGAGGAATTACGATATAAGCTTCAAGTAGCACACGCTAGAGCTCAGAAATTCTTGTTGCAGAATAAATGGTCACGTAAACAGATGCAAGAGACACAAATCTCAGCATTTGTAGTTAAACCGGGAGACTTAGTTCTATTGCGCAACGAGAACGCTCATAAATTAGATGCTAAGTATATCGGCCCTTACGATGTAACGAGGTGTGTTGGAGTAAATTGTGAAATAAGATCAAATCTAGACAAATTATTAACGGTTCACAAAAATAGATTAAAAAGGTACACCGACAGTGACATTTAAATATTGTGGTGGTGCACAAACACTTTCGCGCACTGTATGTATGCGTAACGTTGTATAATAACATTTTGTATTCATTGTAATTAGATTTAAGGCCACTACAATTAATTAGCATGACGTCATGTAAACGTCATGCCCGATCATCTAATGGTCAAATATTTTTATGTTTTTTTTTATTTTGTAAAAAGGATTAGCTACCCTTACTACCTACATACATCATACTTACATTTATACTTATAAGTTGTACATATATTAGATTAAGCGAACATTATATTAATAAGGAATATTGTAATTATAATCAACATACAAATGTCGCAAAAGAAAAACAAAAACATATAATCATTCTTCGGGCGCAGGTCTGACATTTTTTTTCCATTTTTTTTTGGTAAAAAGGGAAGATGTAGTGCCCTTAGCCAGGAAAACATGCAAAAAGGTTTAATAAATGAACTCAGTTGACCGTTCACGGAAATAACTTTAAACTCACTTAGAACGTGTCGCGAAACGCACGTAATAATGTTTATGTTTATTAATCGTTCGTATTTATTTCGCAACCAGATTTCTCGAAAAGAATAGTCACTTTGCAGTGACGGTCAAGATCACGACAATAAAATATAGAATTGTTAAACTAAATTAAACATATTTTTAAATTCAACGTTCTTTTTAATTAAAGATAGTTTTCCCGAAACTTCAACAAACCTACGAGCAAGGGACCCAACAATACATGGCGATCCTAATACGTTACACAACATTATTCACCAAAAATTGGCCAACAAGTACGGTCTTCTCAACACCTATACACCGTACTACAAGTACCAGCCGCAGAAGGTGCTCGAAAACGACAATTCTAGACGTCGACGTAGCCAAACCGAACGCCCACAACGTTCTCAACAAACACCAAGAGAAACTGGCTAGGTACGGGGATCTCGCTATTGAGAGATGCGGCACAGCGAAAATGTAGAAATAGTCCCAGTTATTATGTCATTGACCGGCGTCGTACCTAAAACCCTGCACGAAAGTATCGCCAAATTGGGACTACCGAAAAACACCTTCTCCGACATCCAGAAGGCGGTGATACTAAATACTTGTCACACAGTGCGCAAGTTTATTATGTAAATTGAGCCTAATACTTTTGATACTTTGTATCCGGGATAGGTAAATGATACTATCTCTAAGCTGAGTAGTGAATAAGTAATAAGTGAATGATAATAATAATAATATTAATAGTAATAATAATAATAATAATAATAATAATAATAATAATAATAATAATAATAATAATAATAATAATAATAATAATAATAATAATAATAATAATAATAATAATAATAATAATAATAATAATAATAATAATAATAATAATAATAATAATAATAATAATAATAATAATAATAATAATAATAATAATAATAATACCCCTCCGAGGAGCTGTGGGACCTTGTCGTGGTGGAGGGGCTCAGTAGCTACGATGATTCTGCGAGCGATGCCGGCGGGAGTTATATACTCCTGGTAGGGCCACCCATGCCGGTAAGGTCGATGATGAGTAGCGAAGCTAAGGACAGCTCAACAGGAGTAAACCTGAAAAAAAATCCGGAACCTAAGGTGGAAGACATCGTGCCGAGAGGTGAATGGCTACTCGTAGATAGTCGCTTACGATTCCTTGTGAGACCAGACGAATCTCACACGTATTTCAGTCCCTCTGTGGTAAGGGAGCACTGCCACAGTTGACTTACATTTCTGCCCTACTCGTGGGAATTTTATGGAAAAACCATTTAATCAAAAGGAGGTGCCTCCCTCCCAAAACAGAGGTAACCCTATCTACACGAGCTAGGAGACGACGATACAACCTCGGTTCCTGGTCGTTAAGAGAATAGAAGGTGACTTTAGTTCAACTAATCCCTTCTTGATACAGAAGTATCTGTATGGACAAGTAGGACATGTTAAAAATCTAAAGAAAATTAGAGAAGGTTTACTGATAGAAACCTCATCTGCTGCGCAATCAAGACAGATAATGAAATTAAAGAAATTTTTAGAATACGACGTCGAAGTTACAGCCCATGCTAGACTGAATTACTCGAAAGGTGTAATCAATTGCAGAGACCTCTTGAACTGTACTGAACAAGAAATATTGGAAGAACTCAAAGATCAACATATAATAGAAGTCAGAAGAATCAAAAGTAAAAAAGATGGTACCCTTTTTGATACCCCTAACCACATTTTGACTTTCAATTCGCCCAAAATTCCGAAAGAAGTGAAAGTAGCTTTTTACGTTTTGAAGATCCGTCCTTTTATCCCATCCCCGATGCGATGCTTCCGCTGCCAACGTTTTGGCCATACCGCCATCAGATGCTCTGAAGACCAGAAGTGCGTATGTGGCAAAACTTTACATGAAGGAACCCCATGTCAACCCCCATTCAAATGCGTGAACTGTGGAGGACCTCACTCTGTCAGGTCGAAAGACTGTCCAGTTTACAAGCAAGAAATAGCCATCCAGGAAAGAAAAGTAAATGAAAACATCTCCTACAACGAAGCAAAAAGAAAAGTTATTGTTACCACCCCGAAACCTAATATTTCATACGCCCAAGCTAGTTCATCACCAGCAGCTCCTAACACCCAAGATATCATCAAAGAATTACTCCCCCTCCTGATCGATGCAATAAAATTCCACCTCCCTCCCCTGGCCTTCACACCCCCTTACCCAATCCGTCCCTCCCGTCCCACTGACGGCCAATCGGAGGGATCTCTTTCACGCCCTACATCCCAAATGTCTAAACGTGGCAGATCTGACAGCTCTGATTTAGAATCAATGACGAGCGAAACCTACCCCAACTCTCAAAGTAGTACCAAAAAAAAAAAAAAGAAAGGATGGCCTAAGGGCAAGTCACGAAAAGGCCTTCCTACGCCACAAACTGACACGGAAATTCTAGACCCAACCCCAACTGACGGACCCCAGCAGTCAAGTCAACAACCAAGAGATATATCTTAGCTCAAAAATTCTTTGTTTTTTCAGTTTTTTTTTTCTCTCTTTTTATAAACTCACATACTTTGTGTATTTCAATAAATACAAAATTTCAATGGCTAACACAATGATACAATGGAACTGCAACGGAATCATTAACAAACTCAGTGAAATTCAAATTATGAAAAATGAGAACTCTCCCTTTGTCTTAGCTATCCAAGAAACACACCTCAAACCTAATGAATCCTTCCGGCTGAGAGGTTATCAATGTTTTCGGAAAGACGTCAATCCTACTTATAGAGCAAGGGGAGGTGTCGCTATTTTTGTTCGAAATAATATTCCAACAAAAGATGTAAGATTAGTTACCAACCTTCAAGCAACTGCTGTCCAGATTGAGGTCCCTTTGAGAACTACCATCTGCAACATTTACTTGCCTGACGGTAACTGGCACCCTGACCATATCCAGAATATTATCGACCAACTACCCCGCCCATTCTTGATTCTTGGCGACTTCAATTCTCTCTCCCCCCGATGGGGAAACTCCAAACACGACAACAGAGGAAAAAAGGTGGAATCGTTGATAGAAACAAATAATTTATGCATTTTAAATAATGGTAATCCTACGCATTTTGAAGCACGATCCGGCAAGACATCGGCAATTGATCTCAGTTTATGTTCCCCTCATCTGGCGACTAGGCTTGCATGGGATACCGATGAAGACCTTCACTCCAGTGATCACTTTCCGATTACCATTCATGTCGATGTCCCCACAAAGAGTTTTGCGTCAAGGGAACGATGGCTCACAAAGAATGCGGACTGGGAGAAATTTTCTGATCACGTAAATATCTCGAACCTTTCGAACGATATCGAAAAAGCAGTGGACTCCATCTCTTCCGCTATTCTCAACGCAGCTAAAATTAGCATCCCAATATCGAAACCATCAAAAACCCATCGTCCAGTTCCCTGGTGGAATGACGAGATCAAAATGGCGATCACCAAAAGAAAACAAGCATATAATAAATTTAAAAGGTATCCCACTCTTGAAAACTTGATAGCCTTCAAAATGACTAGAGCGACAGCGAGGAGACTCATCTTGAATGCAAAGAAAACTTCCTGGGAAGAATACATCTCGTCGATTAATCCCGAGGTGGGGCTCGGCGAAATATGGAGAAAAATCAGAGTCATTGCTGGTAAAAACACTATGGATAGTCCTGTCTCTCTCAACTATGATAATCGGGTGATCTCGGACCCCGTGGAGATCTGCGAGGCGTTTGCGAACCATTTTGCACAGAACAGTTGCTCAGACATCTATGATGAAGATTTCATGAACGTGAAAACATATGAAGAAAGAAATATCCTCAATTTTAATACCCCACATATCCTGCACTATAACCTCCCTTTCTCCGTCAATGAATTAGATTTCGCCCTCGAGAACTGCTCGGAATCTGCAGCTGGCCATGATAATATCTCATATAGTATGATTATACACTTGCCCATCAATGAGAAACTGAAACTCCTTGAGCTGTATAATAAAATATGGGATTCTGGTACTTACCCAAAAGTATGGAGAATCGCCATAATCATTCCTATTCGGAAACCAACTAAATGTCCTACGGATCCTAACAACTACCGCCCAATTTCCCTAACAAGTTGCCTAGGTAAAGTTTTTGAAAAAATGATTAATTTGAGATTCTCATGGTGGATTGAATCGAACAACTTAATTTCCCAGCTCCAAGTCGGCTGCCGCAGCAGACGCTCAACAACGGATGCCCTGATTTTCCTCGAGAACGAGATACAGGATACTTTTTGCAACAGAGAACACTTAGTTGCAGTGAGTTTCGACTTACAAAAAGCCTACGATAGAACATGGCGTTTCTCCATTATGCAGCAATTGCACACTTGGGGACTGAGAGGCAACATGGCCATTTGTATACAAAGTTTCCTACAAGATCGAACCTTCCAGGTTCGGATAGGAGCCATTGATTCCTCATATAGAACACTCGATAACGGAATTCCTCAAGGCTCAGTGCTAAGTGTTTCCCTTTTTGCAGTGGCCATTAATATCCTTCTCGAAAAAAGTCAAAATCATGTCAAAAAAGTATTATACGTTGACGATTTAATCCTACTCTACAGACACAAGTCCATGGAAAACATTAACGAACATTTAAATAATGAAATACTTACCCTTGATAAATTAGCCAGATCAAGAGGTTTCCTGTTTTCGAAAGAAAAAACAAACTGCATACACTTCTGCAAATTAAGATTAGCCCACCCAGATCCAGAACTGTTTATCCAAGGTCATCCAATTAGCATTCAAAACTCTATTAAATTCCTAGGCATAATTTTTGATAAAAAACTGAACTGGGAAGAACAACTCCATCAACTAATTTCAAAGTGTCAAAAAGCTATGAACATCATGAGATGTATGTCAAACATTAAATGGGGTGCAGATAGAGAAATCCTTCTAAATTTATACAAGTCGGTAATCCAAGGCCGAATGGATTATGGTGCCATTGCTTACAATTCTTGCAGACCCTCAAGGCTGAAACAATTGGATAACCTCCAACTGACAGCCCTAAGATTGGCCACTGGTGCTTTCAGAACCAGCCCTGCAGTTGCAGTGCAATGCGACTCAACGATACTTCCTCTTGACCTGAGAAGAGACCTCCAAACGATAACCTACGCAACCAAAGTTCTATCTCAGCCACTCCATATTAACCACTCCAGCTTTACATCCCCCGATGAGTATGCTTTCAGACCAACGGCAACTAGACCAACTCGAATTCGTTTTCATGAAGCCTGCAGAAAATACTCTACAGAGAGTTTCTCCATTTTAACCAACAACGTTCCTTCTATCCCGCCATGGCAATTTACCCTACCAACCTTAAATTACGGATTATCATCATGGAAGAAAAGCGAGACATCTAGCTCAACTTACAAAGCTCTTTTCATGAATGAAATATTTTTGTACACAAATAGTCTCATCATTTACACCGATGGATCGAAAACAAGTGATGGTGTTGGCGCTGCAATTGTAATAGGAGAAAACGAGCACTTCTGGTCTTTGAATCCTAGTTGCTCAATTTTCACTGCGGAACTATACGCCGTATGGCAAGCCCTCCTTTTCTTTTCGTTTTCAACCCACCAAAGCTGCGTAGTTTGTTCTGACTCATTGAGTGCAATTCAGTCACTAAATAACAGGTTCACAAGAAATAATTATTGCCAAAATATCTTAGAACTAGTTACTTATCTAGCGCCGGAAAAAAAATGCACCATTCTTTGGACTCCTAGCCACTGTGGCATCACTGGTAACGAGAGGGCAGATCTTGCGGCGAAACAAGCAACACTCACTCCAGAAGATGAAGGAATCCCTATTCCTTATACTGATATGAACATCCAAATCAACTCAAAAATTTTTAGTACATGGCAAGAAAGATGGACCTCCCAAAATACTCAATTAAACAATATTAAGCCAAATACTAATAAATGGAGATACCCAATTACCCTGAACAGACGTGAACAAGTAATTACTTGCCGCCTCAGAATCGGACATACCCATCTCACGCACTCGTATCTCTTAGTGGGAGGGCCCAGACCCCGATGCGACCATTGCAATACAAGAATGTCAGTTGCGCATATCTTCTCATGTCCGATGTACACGTATCTCAGGCACAATATGGGAATAAACCCTGAATTTGAAAATAATTTGAATAATTCCGAAAATATTAGAAAAGCTCTTACCTATATTGATCATCTTCGTTTAACAAATAGAATTTAAATACTATACTGGCAGCTAAATGATCATGGCAATCGAACGCTGCCTAATCAAAAAAAAAAAAAAAAAAAAAAATAATAATAATAATAATAATAATAATAATAATAATAATAATAAAAATAATAATAATAATAATTATAATAATAATAATAATAATAATAATAATAATAATAATAATAATGGATGGACAGCGCGATAACGACCGCAATGAACAAGGACGCTTTGAGTGGACCGATGATCTCAGGGACGACCTTCTGCAGTGCTACGAGAGCAGCGAGCCTGAGCGTAGGGGATACATAAAGCGGATGCATGCTCTGTGGCTTCAACTTCATCCGGAGCATGCAGCCTTCTCGGCTCAAAATCTTCGAGATTATGTGTCCCACCTGCGCGTAAGGCAGTATGTCAGAATCCCTTCCCGACAGGACGACGGGGTGGAGGAACACTAAATTCCACCCATCTTGCCAAATGACGAAAGAAGGGACCAAGTACCAGAGGTAAGCCAAATCAGGAATCGCAGCAGCCTACTTAACATAAAGGCCCTATAAACACAAGACCTGACACGGACGAGTATTTGTTTGAAACTGACCTCCTAGCTACAGTAAGATCGTGTAAGGTCAGGAAAAAATACGTACCATCAGCGGGTACTTCAGATTCCCTTTTTATAAAAGTCGACTGAAGAAGAAAAAGGGACGAGTATGGAAGAAGGAGGAAAAACGTGACCACAGGAGAAGTAAAAAATGGAGGAATCCTATGGACAGCGGTTTTCAATACCGAAAGTTCCACAAGTAAAAGTAAATAAAAATATGCAGGAAAGCTTAAATTTTTTAAAAGCAATTGATTTAGAGTTACTAAAAATATTAAAATTATACAGTGGATAAGAGATATAAAGCTACCCTTTTCCTCTATACCTAAACAAAGAAAAAGACCAAATGTAATTATTATTATTAATTATTTCGTCAAGTATGATAAAATTGTACAAAGACGAACTAAATCTACTACTAAAAAAAGAAGCAGTATCAGTATGTTAGTATTTATAGGAACAGTTTTTGTTCTCTTATTTTTTAAATAAAAAACCGAACGGCACTAATAGATTTATTCTTAATTTAAATTTATTAAATATATAGGTTAATAATCGTCATTTTAAATCAGATTATCGAGATGCAATGAAAATGATTTTAACAAATTGTTATATGGCTAAGATTGTTCTTCAGGACACCTATTTTCTTTTGTCAATTGATAAAAAAGTTTTTAAGATTCAAGTTCCAAGATAAAATTTACGAATTCAATTGTCTGATATTCGGTTTAAATATTGCTCCTTTAGTCTTCACAAAGCTGCTTAGACCGGTTGTAAAAACTTACGACACAAGACATGCAAATTAGTTATTTAATCATTATGTTAACATCACTTTAGAACTTTTGTTATTTTTAGGATTTATTATAAATCAAAATAAAAATATATTAAAGCCTACCCAAAAAAATAATTTTCAGGATTTGTGACTCAATTGAAAGTTTATCGAAGACTAAGGTAAAACTAATCAAAAAATTATTACAAAATTTTAAAAAATCCTAAACTTGTAAAATGAGAAAGTTTGCATGTTTAGTAGGAAAATTAGTTTCACTTGCACCAAAATTTGAGATTGGTCGATCAAATTTAAAACCTTTTGAAATAGCTAAAATAAAAGCACTTTGATAAAAAATTGATAAAAATAATTTTAATAAAACAATGATCATTCTACAATCCACACACCTTGCAAAATGAATTCAGCTGGTGGCTAATGAATTTAGGAGCAGCTGCAAAACAAATACAGCAAAAACAAAAAATATTTTCTGACACATCAGATACTGGTTGGGGTGCTTGTCACTGTGGAGCCAAAGCAAAAGAATTTTGAAGTCTTGAAGAGCAATCCTATTATATTAATTAATTAAAATGTTTAACAAATTATGGGTCAAACTGTATTGTGCATTGACAATTTTATTGCAATAGCATGCATAAATAGGATGGCTAGTAATCACTATAACCACCTACATAATATAACTAGAAGAATCTGGGACTGGTGCGAATTTGGAAACATATTTATTTTTCCTTCCTATATTAATACAAAACAACATTAGAGCACATTTTCTGTCTAGAAATAAATTATACATTACAGAATTTGAATTAAATCCAAAATATTTTTTAAAAATAATTAAAACATTTGGACATTTGCTTCCAAATTAACACAAAATGTAAAAAATATCTTTTTTAAGGTCCAGATCTGGATTCTGTAATGGTGGATGCCTTTACATTAAATTGGTGCAGCCACTTTTTTTACACCATTCCTATTAATTGATAAGGTAATAAATAAAATTAAAAATGACAAAGCTACAGGTATACTGATAGTACCAGACTAGCCATCTAAGGCGTGGTTGCTACTGTTTCTAGACCTATTAAAAGAAGCTCTAATCATTTTTCCTTCAAATAAAATTTTCATTTCATCTCCTTTCAAAAAAAGCATCCCCAACACAAGACACTTTCCCTGGTGGCAGGAAGATTGTCTGAGAGATGCAAAAAAGAATAATTTTCAATCATACAACTTAAATATGTTACTCATGTTTCTCTGTAACATATTTAATGCAAGACTTTCTTATTCCATCTTAACTTGTTATAGATCGACCTTTTTCCAAATTTTTAATCACATTAGAACAAGGAATTATTTTAAAACGATTTTTTAAAGGTTTATCTAATATAAATCCAGCGTCTCCTAGATACGCAGTGACGTGGAATCCGTATCCTGTTTTGTAACATTTAAGTAAGTTATTTTCATTGGAAATCTTGACTTAAAAAGACTTAACAGGAAAACTTGTCACCTTGTTACTCCTTACATTGGGAAACAGAGTCCAAAATATCTATAGAGAACACGTTTCACAGAACAGACAGAATTGAAATAAAAATAACGAAAAAAAGTAGAACTTCGGGTCTTAAGAAAAAGCAACCGTTTTTAATATTTCCTTTCTTTGGGGACATACTTGAGTTATACGTTGCTTTAACACTAACTCATTACCTAACTGTATCAAAACTATACCACAAAAACTGTAATGCACTGATTTTAACCCATAAGAAACCTTTTCACGCAGCTTTCACACAGACAATTAGCCGATGGATTAAGGAAGTCCTGCAAAAGTGTGAAATTTACACCACTCTATTTAAAAGTCATTGTGTCCTTTATGCATCTACTTTACTGGCGTACAGATCCGATTTAGATATTGATGTAATAAGAAACACATCAGGATGAACAGAAAAATCGATGACTGGGAGCACTGTTTTTATTACTTCGTTTAATAAGGGAGCAGCAAGAGCAAAACAATTTCACGGCATAGTATGTTTTTTTAACAGCTCCCTTCTTTAATCCGGCGTAACGCCTTCCATTAAATAGGATGACCAGCGTACCTCTAGCTCTTTGTGGATATCTGGGACTCCTTTTTTTGCCAGTTTTAGGATTTTTCCCAAATAATGACGCAGATGTTGTTGCTTGTTAAACGGGTTCTTCCTTAGGAACCTGCAATAGGCAGAAACAAATATGTTTCTATATCATTTTGACGGAAACTCTTTACAGAACTTGCCATTGATCTGATACAAAAGAAAAGAAAAACGCGTTGTAATCTTAACGACGGGATAAAAAAATATATATAACAATCTGTATCTTACCTATTTATAGTTTTCGCATACGAAATTACCTACAAACAATAGTTTTCGGGTGATATAAAAGACACCTACGGATGCAGCACTCGCACTAAACAGTTAACTAAACCGCACAACAAACTGCTCTGAACAGAAACTAACGGGTTATTGCAGATCGTAAAAGCCCTCGCTGCATAGTTACCGCTTAGTGGTTCGGTGGTATATTGCAGGCGTAATTGAAGTAACGAACTGAGCTGCATCAATGTGGACGTTTAAATCAATTTATAAGAATCCTTGCCATTAAAAGACTTAACAGGAAAACTTGTCACCTTGTTACTCCTTACATCAGGAAACAGAGTCCAGACTTTGTCTAAAATATCTTCCATAGAGATCATGTTTCACAGAACAGACAATATTTTTAAATTCAAAATACACTATGCACTTGTACCACTAATTAATTGCCTTTTTATGTAAATTTATCTTTCTAAATGACTTGGAAGAAATAACAAACGCCAAAATAATTCGAACGCCGTGGATAAGGAAAGTAGATTGTTTTAATCGCTGAGTAGAAAGAATATCGACCGTTTCTAATGGCCTTTTAGAAGATACTATTAATAGGAAAAACGATCGTTTAATCGCTGTTAAATGAACTGAATTGTCGACCGTCTTCGTTCGGTGATCTGCTCTCGATTGCCACACTCGACCGGAGTGAGGTGAAAAGGGGAGAGGGGTTCTCAGAACTCGCCTCGAGGCCTAAGGTTTACAGACGTTGGTGCTCAGGGGCGGTTCAAGACTAATTTAATTAGAAAAAAGAAAAAATTATTAGCTTGTTGAAAATAAAATTCCAATAATAAGTAATCACCCCTTTTATTTCTATACATTAAATTAAAGATTAAGTACCTAAAAAGGTATTACCTAGATTTTGTTTTAAAATACTTTATAATTTGCACTAATTTTTTCATTCCTGAAAACCTATAATAGAAGGACGTAGATGCGAAGAATAATTAAAAGATTGACCGACTTACCTGGTAAAGAAAATCAATCCTTATTATTCGAGCATCGTAGTCCTTCTATGAGAGGGCCCACCCACCACTACTATATTCCAAATCAGAAATCAGTGAGTGCAATTTGTTTCGTCACAAATGAACTGAAGACTGGAGAACCTACGACTGGCTACTTGGATAAGGATAGGTGACCGGTTTTTTTGTTTACAATTCTTACAACAGTTGTGCGTGAATAGGCTATAAAATATACCTACCAACCCTATCATAAAAGGAATACGATGCTCGAATAATCAAGATTAATTCTCTTTACCAGGTAATCAATCTTTTAATTTTTGATGTATTAACCAAATAATATAATATTTGTATTGCTTACAACCCGACAACCTTTTTGTAATTAGTTTATCATTGCATCTTGTTTATTTATTGTATTATATTTCTTAATTTTATTTTTTAATTAATGAAACTGGGTCGATGGAATCTTTGAAGAAAACAGTCGGATTTTTAAAATAGAGCAAAAATTTTAATTATCTAGTAAAATTTTTTTGCATAGAAACATAAAAATGACGAGTTAAAAATAAATGCATTTTAAAGCACACAATTTTAAAATATTTTGCAAAATTAACACAATTTATAATTGTTAACATGTCTCTTTTTAAGTAATATAATCGGACATTAACAAACTATAAGTAAGTCACCTGTAAAAAAAACTAATAAAACCTCCCGTGGATTTTAACATTTTTTATTTCCAAGGCACATTTAATATAAAATTGTTTCAATTAAACAAACTTCGTACAACGTACAACGTACAAATTAATTGATGTTTTTCTATTACCTACCAAATATTTTTTATTATGCAAATTTACAAAAATTTTGTTTGTCATCGTACTAACAAAATTGCTAATTAAAAATAGAATGTAATACATTTTATCTGTATTCTTATTTATGGTAAAAAGTATTTTGTTTGATAATCTAATGGAGAGTGTTATTTTTTAAGTAAAAATAATTCGTTTGTATTCATGTAAAATCCGCTTATTTAATAAACTTTGACAACAATGTAAAAACAAGTTGTCGTCAATAAGATCCCCATCAGGTTTTCAGACTTGTTATTTGCGATTCAAATGTATCGAATAACATTGGGTACCTACCATTGTAAAAAAAATTGTGAAATTAAACGGTGGAGTTTTTTTTGGAAAATTGTTTATTAATTATGGACGCAGACTGTAGTGAAGACGAATTCGGTCCAAAGCATGATTCTATATATGTAGTGGTACCTTTGACAATACTGTTTGTAATTATTTTTATAACTGGTACAATCGGTAATGTTAGTACGTGTATTGTAATATCAAAAAACAAATCTATGCAAACAGCGACCAACTATTATCTCTTTAGTTTAGCAGTATCAGATCAACTTCTTCTAGTTTCTGGATTACCACAAGAAATTTATTTCTTCTGGTCGCGATATCCTTATATTTTTGGAAACAAATTTTGTTTTGTACGCGGTTTGTTCAATGAAACTTCCAGTAATGCCACTGTTCTTATTATTACTGCTTTTACCGTTGAACGATATTTAGCAATATGTCACCCTTTTTTATCACACACCATGTCTAAACTCTCTAGAACAATAAAGCTGATTCTTTTAATCTGGTTATTATCAATATGTTTAGCCATACCTCAGGCTATGCCGCTAAAAGTTGTAGGAAAGTGTCCACAGTGCTTGATTCAAGAGACCATTATTAACTACAATTTTGAAATATCGACCATTCTATTTTTTGTATTACCAATGATGGTAATTACTGTGCTATATATTTTAATAGGAGCCAATTTAAGATCTGCTAAAATTGTAAAAAGAAATATTAGCAGTAATATAAAAAAAATTCAGCGACGATCATCAAAGAAAGTTGTTAAAATGCTAGGTAAGTTTTTAAATTTTTAAAATAATACGGCAATATAGCTGCTTTAAATTTTTTTAGTTTAAAAATATATTTAATCTTTTAAAACTTCTTTAAAAATTATAGAATTTGTTATTGTGCTTACTTTTTTGCAACATTTTTAAATCTGAAAAGAAATATATGGTCAATCAATATATAAATATATATATATATATATATATTATAGGCTTATTTTTGTAAATTTTTGTTCTTTTATTTAATAAAATATTACCAAAACTAAATTTTTAAAAATAAAATATATAGAGCAAAAATTTATAATAACTTGTCAGGCGTTGCCATGTATTAGTTGTTTATAAAGATTTATGCCAGCAAACCTGCAACAATTAAAAAACAAGTTGAAAATAAAGTTTTTAAAATAAAATAACAATATCGCAAGTGAAAATTTCTTGTCACTAAATTGATACTATTTATTAAAAAAAATCAAAAAGATTGTGAATTAATCGATAATTCTACTAAAACAAAATTTTGCTTGTCTTATAATACGTTTTAATACTTAAATATCATTCGTTATCCCTTTGCTGCTTCTTTTTTGTAAATATCTGCCTTTTTAATTTCTGTATTTTTACGAATAAGGAGATCTATAATAGCCTAATGTCAGTAGGTATTTGTAATATTAAGTATAAAGTATAAAGTTTTTTCATTAAATGTGCAATTGGATGTCGTGAATAAATTATTTATTGAAGTTTTGAGAATCTGTAATTGTGGATTTCTAAAATTTTTTATTAAGGTCAAAGAATGTGAAATTTTTTAAGAATAACTAACTTTTGATGCTTTTGTTTAAAATGATAATCATCCACTCGATTCAAGCTTTTTCTTTAAACCTGAAAATAATCGTGATATGTTTAAAATAATGTAAATGTGTTTTATTTTTACGTTTTTAATATATCTCTTTTGTTTTTAATTTACAAAATATATAAACTAAAAGATTTTACTAAAAATATTAATAATGTGTGTTATTTAAAAAATTTTGTTTGTGATTTTTCCTAACGATTTATATATTTTCATTTAGTTTCTTATAAAACTTGTCACCATTAACTTAAATAAGAAACTGTTGTGTCATTTTTAAAAATTTAAATACACATAAAATGGTATACTTAATTAAAAAATAAATCATTCCATAATATTTCTGGAAGTTAAAATTAAAAGTATCTAAATTAGGTAATTATACTAAAGGTTAAATATAATGAAAGATTTTTTAAAATAATAAATAAAAGAACTATGGATACCACAAACATGTATAAACAAACACAACATACACTATATTATATCACAAAGATATTCTTACAACCTTCAGTAATTTTGTCGTTAAGTTTCTACAATATTAGACTAAGCCTGAATTGCAAAATCAAGCTGATGTAAAAATACAAAAGCATTATTTTAAACCTAATATAAAATCATTGCAATTTAAGTTGTTTTGAATATGTATGTACAGGGTTATTATATAGAAATCGCACACCTCTTACATCGTTTTTACTACCTTGAGAAAAACATTTTTTTTAAAAGTGTGGTACCTAGTAACTTGCTTTTGTTAAAATTAATTAAAAGTATGCGGACACACAAAAAAAATATTTTTTAATGGAATGCCTTGTTTATTTTCAAATTTATTAAATTTTTTTACCTTGATTTCAAAAAACATCCAAATGTTGCCCCTACTTTATACCGTTTTTAAGTCATTTAAGGTCGAATATATTAGTTAAAATAGTATAATTATGCAAAGGGTAACATAATTAAAGTAAGCAATAAAACTGACAACTATCGTTATTGATTAGTGTGGCATTTGTTTAATGATATAATCAAAATCATTAATAGTGAGGAAAAAGTCCAAATATTTTCTTGGTACATAAAAATTGCAAAAATAAACGTACAGTAAAAAAAATTGAGTGTTGCATACAAATCGTTAAAAACATCATCAGAGAATAATGTCAACATTGTCGTTGGAATTAGAAATATTTGGAAAGTCCTTATATTGAATTAATCCAATTAGGAAGTTTGACTGGAATAAAGGTACTAGCAAAAACAGAAAAGTTTTTATTAACGTATAACCATGACTGACAGCATTTGACAATTTACATATACGACCAAGCAGAGTCCCGTATTTGTGTGTGAGTGTCACTGACTTGAACTAAACAATTAAAAGCGGAACGCGTCTAAATTCCAACTCTCACTTTTTGTAGCAAGTCAATGCCAAAATCAATGATCATCTGTCTAAACGTATTTCAATTCAAAGGTTTTATTTCTCGGATAAAATGATATCGCACGTCACTGTTTGGTTCTTTTGTGAATTTCCGGGATTTTACAACTTATGTCCATGCAGAATTTTGGGGCATCCAATTTTATCTGAAGCAACTCGCTCAAGAAATTCTTTAGCCAATTGGGTTCTTTAGCGTGTGACGCTTCCATGTACTCTGATTCTGTTGTGTATAACGCAACTGGCGAGCTGATTCTCAGCTGATGACACCTTTTCCAAACATAAAAACGTAGCTCGACGTCGATCTTCTTGTCTGAATGTCCCCAGCATAATTAGCATCGCTGTATCCACAAAATGTCAAATAGTTTTCGCCCTCGAAATAAATTCCCATATCCATCGTGCCTTTGATGTATCTACTTAAGAATACGTTTTACTGCATTTACATGCGCAGCAGCTGGCTTTTCCAAGAATCGGCTGACACTTCCAACTGCGAAGCTGATGTCTGGTCTAGTTGCAACGGCCAATTACAATAAACTTCCACCCGCTTTACGATATGGAAAATTTATCTTATCATTAGCCTCAAAATTGTCAAGATTTTGTGAACCATTGGCGTTGATACTACATTGCAATTCGTCATGTTAAAACGATAGATGAACTTTTTTGCGTATCCTTGTTGAGTTATGTGAATCGATCCGTCCGATCGCTGATCAATGATCCTTGTACTGCCATGTGTGCCGCAGCCTCCTCCTGTGATGTTTGAATCACCTTAAATAGCATTTGAAATAACCCTTTTCGGCGAATTTCCCCTGCCATGACTTATCCATCCTTCAGTAGTTCGCAACGCTTGCTATTCATTATAAAAACTTAAAAATAAACTATCTGCACGTACTTGTACTTTTAATACCATTTTAACAAAATTCAGTCAAAACCACACACACTTTTTTATAGATAATAATGATAATAAGATATTTTGTAGTGAATAATATAATAATACTGTACCCAATAAAAATTAGGGATAATTTTATATTATACACATAAATATTGTTCCAAACTTCTACAATGTTTATCCCCATAAGTGGAGGCTACCGAATGAAGTATACAGTAAACGACAGCTTTTGTTTCTTTAAAGTTACTTAGTCCAGTCATTATAGTAAGTTCACCTCGGAATTCGAGATACCCAGCTGTAAGTCTCTAAATACTTGTATATTGACACCCTTAAAGTTGTCTCAAAACCTACATGTGGTAGGGTGTACGCAACTATTAAATTTCAAGGTCAAAGGTCACAAAAATCGGTTTTTTGCGCTTTTTTTGTAAATATCTCATTTCCTATGGGTTTTTGCCATTTGTATTTACTATCAATATTGTAGAATACAAAATTCTCTAAAAATTTTGTTTAAAAATTTTTTTCATACGGTGAACCATTTTTGAGATAGAGGGCGGAGAGCGCGCGGTCACAGCATCACTTCAGGTCAACCGGTGCCTCTGGTCGAAAACGCGTCATATATAGTTGACGAACTATCGATAAATCAATGATTATAAATATTTGTCAATTTTTATTAACTATTATATTATATTTTATCATTTTTTTCCTAACCTATCCACATTTTATTCAGTATTATAACAACACTTACCTGCCCATGTAATTGCAGAATTGTTAATGAAAATATAGGAATTATATTTGAAATTTTAACCTAATTAATATTAATAACTTCTTATATAATGAAAAAAAAAACAAATAAATTATGAATTTTTCTTTTTATTAAAAAATATCATTCAATACATTTATTTTTATTAAAAGTAAAAAAATGGAATAAAGGATACAAAAACTAAAATTTATAATTTTAATCATCTTCTTCCTCTTCATCGTCGTCTTCCGGCTGCTGGTAAATTTCAAACTGGTCTTCATTATCGTCTTCAACGACATTTATCTCAAGTTCTTCCATGATTTGGGGTCAAAGGTTCCATCTTCATTAATGTCGCTCTGATATGGTAGAGCATTGAGACAAGCTTGCCTATTACATTGGTCACAAGCTAAAGAGCATTGCAAGCCCGCTTTCCTGCATCCGCATCGCGAACCACAACCACTCTTGCAGTTGCAGAAAATTGTATTTAGCAAATCTTCTGGAGCAGGTGGTAAAATTGTCATGATAGGCTCCAGAAAATCGTTTCGTATTGCCCAACCCCATACCTGGGGTTCCAAATCATGCCCTAACCAAGTTTGAACTTGATAATATACACGTTTGAAATGTTGATGAGCAGCTGCTTTTGTTGGTGGAATATTTGAAAGCTGCAAAGGTTTATTAAGTTTTGTAGACTTGACGTAATGCATATAAAGAAGATGGTCGAGACTTTTCACAGATTTCGGAGCATTATAGACTGCCAATAAGGTTTGAGTTCCATTCTCTAATAATTTTTGGGCCGAACAATTTTTTTCCTCAAATGCTGCAGCTAGTTCATCCAAATTTGTCAGTTTCTCAAAAACTTTTAAAAATGATTTTTTTCCCTTTTAAAAAAGCGCCGAAGTTGTGTCACAGCCACTTAATGCGTGCAGAAGTAAAATATGTGTTTTGGAATGAGGATAATTATCAAAACTTTTAGTCGAGTATATCTCCGTTTTTACATTTCCTTTCCCAACTTTTTTAAAGAAAATTTCTTGTTCGTAAGACAGTGTACGCCCAATTAAAATGACAAGTAAATCAATATCTTGTATAACTAATAACTGCAGTTTTTTCAGACTTTGATTCTTCAATTGCAGTTTCAACAATAAGAACATCCGCATCATCTCTGGCTTGTTTAGTAGTAATATTTACAGCTTGTAATTTTTCAATTAACATATTAATGAGCATATCTTTGTTATTTAGATTTGATAAAAAATTTTCTAACAATTGGCAAATATTTATAAACATTGATTTATCGATAGTTCATCAACTATATATGGCGCGTTTTCGACCGGAAGCACCGGTTGACCTAAAGTGATGCTGTGACCACGCGCTCTCCGCCCTCTATCTTGAAAACGGTTCACCGTATGAAAAATTTTTTTTAACAAAATTTGTAGAGAATTTCGTATTCTACAATATTGATAATAAATACAAATAGCAAAAAAACCCATAGGAAATGAGATATTTACAAAAAAAAGCGCAAAAAACCGATTTTTGTGACCTTTGACCTTGAAATTTAATATATGCGTACACCCTACCATATGTAGGTTTTAAGACAACTTTAAGGGTGTCAACATACAAGTATTTACAGACTTACAGCTGGGTATCTCGAATTTCGAGATTCTTACCTAATTTAACCTTAAATGACTGGACTATTGACCTTATTAAAACTTTTTTTATAAGTACCCTTTCCCTGATAACTTAATACCTACTTCTAAAAATGTGTCTATCTATTGTCAATCTTAACTTTGAAATATACCTTGTACTGTCTCTAGCTAGAGACTTGTAATATATAGAGAGTTACTGTACATTATGTACATTAACACATTTTTATTATTTTTTTATCATTTTATTATTTATTTGTTTTCAAGGATATTCCTATAATAGTTGGTGGTACAGGGTTTTGCAATGAATTTCAACAAAAATGATTTGATCTTTGATCTGATACATTAAAAAACCAGCCTATTTATATTAATTTCAGAACTTTAAACCTTAACCTTAATATTATTTTAAACATAATTATTCAATAATTAGATCAATTTTGTTAAAATTCATTGCAAATCCCTTTAACTACAAATAATAACAATCCTTAAAAAAAATATTGCAGTTATTTCTTACTGAAGTTAAGAAAAAAAAAGTAGATACAAAATAAAGTATACAATCGCAACAATGGGAATATCACATTAACTAGGAACATTTACGAATTAAACTCTGAAATTGCATTTTCATAACGTCACACCGATAAAGACGTAAATATTTTATGATAGAAGCTTACCACTCAGTTTTTGGTTAGCTTTTATGGAGTGAGGACGGCGTTGTCTTTCCCCTCTACCGTAAGAACCAGTTGGAATTTTTAATAAAAAGTATAAGATCCTTGATACTAACTGAGCTGAGATGAGTTAAATCATCAAAGTTCGGTTGCCCTAGTATATAAAGCCGTTTTCTGCCTAGGACAGGGCAGTGGCAGAGAAGATATACCATTGTTTCCTCCTCTTTCTCATCTTATCTAAATAGTCCTCCGAAAGCCGTAAAACTTCAGGTAGTTGTCTTTGCACTACCCTTGTAACGTCCCAATCTGTTACAGCTGATAAACGGCTATCAGCAAACAAATTACACCCGATCATCATACTCTAAATAAATAGACGGAACTATCATAAAAGTCAATTGTGTACGTTGACCTGTAATTTCAACCTCAGCGTCAAACTTATATTTTAAAGATAAAGTATCAAGTGTTATTCCAGGAATAAAAAACTCATGAGGTAATAATTTTGATTTAAATCTCTCAACAAATTTATCTGACATTAATGATACGTCGGCTCCAGTATCAATAAGTCCCATATAAGTATATTTATCATTGTTTATTTTCGTAGGCCCACTTTTCGCTCAAAATAAAGTTTACGTTGCGTCTTTTTTTAATGGAATTCTTTGTAAAACAAGAATCAACAGTGTAACCCAACTTAAAACAAAAGTTACATTTATCATAGTTATCTTTTGTTATCGTTTCGTTTTTAATTTTGTAAGCGCGCTTGATAGATGTCATTACAAACAAGATAAATTTGATTTAAAATTTTCGGATTTTCCCAAGTGCTGAAAGCGATTGAATTTTTCAGAATCAGAACTAGAAATATTAGTTACAGCTATGGGTTTTATGACAGTACCCAAATAGGAAATAAAATCTGAAATCGAATCAAAATTTGGCATATTTACAGATTCTTGTACTTTAGTAACATGAATTCCATATCTAAATTAAAAATTAACAAGAATAAGAAGAAACTGATCAGACCAAAATATCTTTTAAATGATGTAGTCAGGATCTCTAAACAAAGAATGTATTTAAAAAGGGATATTTAGCCATTTTTTTTACGAAATTGTTTAAAATTATCAAAGTCAACAATACATATCCCACAACTTATATTCTCAAAGATATGGATGGAAATCCAAGGTGCCTTTTACGAACCTGAATTACAAAAACGAAATATGGTGATATTTATTTAATCGAAAAAATACTTCGCCGTTTTTGTTCGTTAGTTAGGTTTTTCCGACGAGCATAATTCGTGGATTTAAAGCAGTGACTAAGTTTAGTAATTTAATGTCTGTCACAAATATAACCTATTTTGTATAATAATGAATAATGATTATCTATTGGATTTTGTTTTATTTAAATGTATTTTTCATCTAATCCTAATCTAATCCTTGTATCACAGCCATATACGTTTTTTGGAACCAGGTAAAAAATTCTTTATAGCTTGAGATGTCATGTATTTTAATAAATACCACAATATTAAATTTAAAATGTTTGGACTGAATTTTGATAAAAAATAATTATTGAGTAAACGGTAAAAAATTTAAACTTTAAAAAATTTGTAATTCGAAAAAAAAAATTAAAAAGCTGGACAGGATAATCCTTCTAATCTTTCCCAATCCCATTGAGTGCACGTCCATTGTAAGAAAACAAAAATATCGTCTGGTACGTGTCTACCCTCGACTCTTTAAAAGCTATTACGGGCAAAAATCATCTTGCCTGATAACCCTACTAAAAAATTAATTTAAGGTTAACTACCAACCTGTTAGTGCATTTTACACTATGAGCCCCATTGATACAAATATTTCTTAAAATAAAAAACTAAGCAAATAACCATAAAAATTCGTTTCAAACCTGGTTAAATTCTTAGAATCCTGGTTAAATAGCCACCTGCTGGTGCTAATAAAGAGGTTTACTAAGTCTTTTATGCTTGTTCAGAGATTTCAAGCAAAGCAGGTGCGATCCATCGGAATGTATTAAAATATAAATTAATTCTAAAGAAAGCACATTAAAAATACGAAGCGAGTGTGTATAACGAGTAATATATGCGAGCCTCATAAAATCTTTCATTCTTTAAATTTGATTGTCTATCCCAATCGAACTTTTATTCTTTCAGGTTAAACAAAACGTGTCGATCTAACACGATGCAACCTGATACGAAGCGTTACATACTTCATATACTTTATACAATTAGATTCACAAGGTCGGGTAGTAATTAGAACAATGTTTCATGACGTCAGTGGCGTCAACCTTGAGTGGGTATAGAACAGCGTAGTTAAAACAATTTTACATGACGTCAGTGGCGTCGACCTTGGGGGGTAAAGTGGTGGGGGGTTAGGGCGAACCGGCATAAAATAACTATTCAGAAACGACCTGTGAATTCTAACGGTACTGCTTACAGGACACCGTTGTCAAAGGTATCGAAAGATAGATCTAAATCATCAAACGGACTGTCGGTTTTGCTGCATGGAGACGAAACTGCTTAACACATACTATGTGGAAAGAATAAGGTTCAACATATTTGGTTATACAACCATAAACTTCGTGAGAAGAGCTAGATTGTGCGGTGAACTTTAACCTAGAAAGATAAGCCACATTAGACCTACGGTTCGCAGTGGAGGGGTGACCTACGCTCCACTCACATGACACCTAACCTCACCTAACCATTCTTGTTTCACAATATTATGAGTGACGTACCAAGTTTTATTAAGATAAACTACTAATCTACCTTGCCGATGAACTTGATTTCTTTACTGACTTATTGATGAGGTAAAATAGTTATTTTTTGAGATCCCATAATAGTTTGTCTTCTATCTACAATATCTCAAACCCAAAGAATGAAGAACCTTTTTTCTAATATTTTTTCTCCACTACATTGACCAAAAATCTCTAATTCTGCCTATTTTTTGGAAGACATTCCTCGCTTGTAATTTAAAATTTGAAATTTTCGTGAAAACGTGAATTCTTTTCACAATACCCTAATTAGATGCATTATTTTCTAATTTTAGTTGGTGGTACATATTTTTAATAACTGTTGTGGAGAGTGACACCCACATTAAAATACTTAATTTTTTATGTACATACTTCTTCAATTCTCCTTCACTCTCAGAAGAAACTTTAACTCGGATGGAATCTGCATAGAAGTATAAACATTTCCATTTAAAAAATGGGTCAATATAAATTATAAATTTAATAAAAAGTTTTTGGAACTACATAATTTTTATCACTTTTAAAAAAAAACTCTTAAAAGCCATTTTTAAAGCAATAAAATCCAAATACAACAGTGAAATAAAAAATGCACAATAACACAAAGTTGTCAAACATAAATTATTTCTGCGGTATCAGTATAATAAGTGCGCCAAAAATCCAGTTGCTTAGAAATAACAAATTGTAACGTATTACTTTTTTGTAGTTTGTCGACTGTGCGCTTGGGTATTTGTCTTTGTGAAAATGTATACACCTATATACCTGTAGATATAATAATAATACTGATATATAATTATAAAAAGAAAAAAAATATCTCTGACTTTAATTATACCATAAGATACAATAGGAACCGCGTCTGCCATCATGATAACGCTGCGTTGTCAATTTGTTAAAAAAGGAAGTGTATGATTTACTCATGACTACTTTTAAACCTGACGTACAGAATACTTCTGAATACGAAGAAAATCGAAGAGGAAGACATTCAGGGTTTTGAATTTTTTAGTAATATGTTTTAAAGTTTTTATGATTTAAAACGTGTATATGACGAGCACACTTGACAAACTTAAATTTTTTAATTAAAGACATTATAAAGAACCACAGAAAAATGATCTGCCAGCAAGTGGACTGCGTTGTCAATTTATTATTGTCAAAAATGTTAAAATAGGTGCTATTATATCATGTGCTCATGTCTGCCTCATGAACATATGTATACTTTTTTTATAAAAATGAAGACAATCAATGAGGAAAACTTTCACGGCTCTGGTATTTCAAAGGCAGACCATTTCAATTTTTTTTCAAAAACTCCAGGCTTGCGTCACACGATTTTTTTTCCGTTATAAAACTTGTATCGACTAGCCAGCGCGTCTCTGTATGCTGATCGTATAAAAGACAAATTTAAACACCTTGTTTATTTTTTAGATAAAGAAGGTGGCAAACGAAAGCTCTGACGTCAGTAATCAATCGAATTTTAAATACACAATTTTTTGGACGACAGCGATAACGACACTTTTTGAACTTATTTAATTTTTTTGCTTTTTTAGGTCGAATTACGTTACAAAACAATAATAATAATACTATTCATAACAACAAAAATTAGCGGTTATGCTCGCTTTTCCGCGATTTCATGTTTCAAAAAATTGTACAGCTCAAAATCAGTGAGCAAATTGTATGCCAATTTTTTATCGTATTTAGCGAGTCATTATGAATAAAAAGAAAGCTACTAGAATCATGAGAAAATGACCGTTTTTTTACATTTTTACAACCACTTTTCGTGATAATACCCTGGATATCTTCCTCATGATTTTTTTTGTTTTTACGTTGCTTTTGGTCATCAGTCCCAGAGGTAGACATGAACAAATGATTTAGTCCTTTTTTTTATAATTTTAAAGCGCTGTAACGCAAAATAGCAGCTACGTAGATCCTTTATTGACTAAATCAATTCGATTTGTATCGATCTAAACTTTAGTTCTTTTTTATATAAAACATAAGATAATCATATACGAAATTGCTCGCCGGCTCCCTAATTACAACCGATTTGTGGCACGTCTTATAATAATTATAATTATGAATTTCCAAATATTTGCTTTAATTATCTTTATACTGTCTTAAAATCAATAAACGGGGATTCATAATGATGTAGAATTATTAGATCTACAATTTTGTATAAAACCTTTTTTGAAATTTTTAAAGATTTTCGATATATATGTAATTTTTGTAGATTTTCACGATTTCCCAGAGGTTTTAATCTTCGCTATTTATCACAAAGTTTTAGGATGCAAAGCTTAAGATAATATTAAAAATGCCTCTATCATGAGATTTCGATTTCATAGCTACGTTTATTGGACTATGAACCTATTCGGGGACCTCGAGATTTGCCAAACATTTAACCTTAACCCTATTTAAATAATAGCAACGGAATTCTATTAACAAAAACCATTGTTACACACAAAAATTTAATAAATATGCAAAAGAACAATGAAAGAAAATAATCTGCTATGAAAAATTCAAATGTATAAATTGACCCAATTGGGTTTTGGGTTATAGAAAATTGCACTATTAAACTCAGTAAAATAGTAAAAGCACTCGATCGAGAGTCTGATGATGTTATCAAAAAAATATGACCTAGCAACTCTTTATTTATTATTCTTTGCTCATTAAACACATTTTGTACGTTTATTACTCCAATTTATTGAAAAACCTTATTGGTTTATTATAAAACTAAAAGAAATTTTAGTATGTTTAACTTTCCAAACTAAGAATTTTCTAAAAATTTAGTTGATATGGGTTACAGATGTTATACGTTATGACACATAGATAGATAGATAGATAGATAGATAGATAGATAGATAGATAGACTACAAAAGATAGTGAACTGGATGGAAAAAAATAAACTCCAGCTTGCTCCTCAAAAAACCGAGGCAGTGCTCCTCACAACAAAGAGAAAGGTACTGCCACTACAGTTCAATGTTCAAGGAACACTAATAACGCCTAGTAAGGCGCTGAAATACCTTGGAGTATGGCTAGACACAAAACTGACCTTTGCTGAGCATGTTAGCAAGACCATAGAGAAAGCTGAGAAGACGGTTTCAGCACTATTGAGCCTTATGCCAAACGTTGAAGGACCCAGGGCGTGATTCATTCACAGCTACTGTATGCTGCACCGGCATGGAATACAGTAACCGGTAATAAGAAACTTATGCAGAGATTAAGGAGAATACAGCGAATGATGTCTATCAGGGTGTGCAGTGCATATAGGACGATATCAGCAGAAGCAGTGACAGTGATCGCAGGAATTCCACCTATAGAACTGCAAATCAAGGAGAGAATGGAAGCATACAATGGTATTGGGAAAAAAACTATCAAGGACAATTTGATCGCTCATTGGCAAGGAATGTGGACGAATGGGACATACGGACGTTGGACATGGAGGTTGATCCCTGAAATAAAAACATGGTTGGATAGACCCCACGGAGAAGTAGATTATTTTCTCACCCAAGCACTCTCTGGACACGGGTGCTTTAAAAAGTATTTATTCGATCGAAGAAGAGCAGAATCAGCAGAGTGCACGTACTGTGGAGATATTGACGATGCGGAACACACCCTTTTCGCATGTACCAACTGGGAGCAAAAGAGATTGGAATACCAGAGAGGAACTGGAAGAACGTTTGATGCAATCAATATGATGAGAAGCCTAACGAAATCATAAAAAACCTGGAAAGAAGCCTATACAATCATTCGGTACATTATTGAAAATAAAGAGAGAGAAAGTCGAAACTGAAACAGACTGCCTCTGCACTGAAGTAATGCGACAGCGGATTCCGGTGTAGTGAGCGAGACGATAGAGGAGGGGTTTTAGTCGGTAGGAATCCGACACTACCCCTACCTGGGTGTCTTATGCAAGATTTCCCCTCCTCTAAATGCCAAAAAAAAAAAAAAAAAAGATAGATAGATAGATAGATCATTTGAGATGATGGGGTAAAGTATTAGCCTGGCTTTATGGATAAGGTTTTCTGCATTATCCGGAAAGTCTGGGGAGTGTACCATCATTGCTACCTCCCCCTTTTTCTTATTCTGCTTTCGTATTTTCTTTTTTTCCCCAAGTCTATTAATACCCTTCGCTACTGATTCCTGTGTGGCGTAAGCCTGTACTGCTTGAAAGAATTCATGTATTCTCGCTATCGGTCTCCCAGAGGCTGCCGTCTTGGGTACTCATTTTGGGAAAAATTTAATTCCTCCAGTCTTCTCCCGTTACAGGTTTGTAGCTTTCATAGGTTTCTTCTGATTTCAATATTGGTATTTTTTTGTTTTCGCTGCTTTTCACTGCAGTTGTCGCACTGTACACGGCTACGGGTTAGGTTTTCTATCTCGGTGTCATGCCTCATGTCTCGCATGTCTTGGATCTGTTTTTCAAGTTTGGCTATTCTATTTCTCTGTTCGACGTCTATTTTCACGTCCTTTGCTTCCTGGAAAATTTGGTTTAGCCCTTTCTGGATTTCTACTTTTTGTAGTTTTTTAAGTGGTAGGGTTAGTTTCGCAGATATTTCGACAAATTATTTCTTTGGCTTATACGTTTTCTGTACTACTTTCTCCAGCTGTCTGATGTGCTTGCTCATCTGCTTCATTATATTTTAAAATGTCCGAGGATTTTTTAGCTGTAGCTTATGCCTGTCTTATGCGTTTGGCCGTCTGCTCTGGCAATGAGTGCGCTCTTGATCTTGGAGGGGTCCTCATCAAAAGGTCTCGTCTTGGTATTGAATTCGATGATGTTTCCACTACATCTGGGGTTGTTGTTCCTTTTTTTGTATTTTCTATATTTTTTATTTGCGTCCCACGTGTTGGAAAGAAAGTAGGTCAACCGCAGCAGTGCTCCTATACTGTGGCAAGGTCTGCAATACAACCGATAACAACCACAGGACCGGGGAACATCGCTCGAGACACCAGGTGGTTTTTTCGAGTTTACTTCTCTAGATCTATCTATCTATCTATGGGGAAATCTTGCATAAGACACCCAGGTAGGGGTAGTGGCCGATTTTCTTCCGACTAAAATCTCTCCTCTGTCGTCTCGCTTACTACACCGGAATCCGCTTTTTCATTACTTCAGTGTAGAAGCAGTCTTTTTTAGTTTCGACTTTCTCTCTCTTTGTTTTCTATAATATACCGAATAACTGAATAGGCTTCTTTCTAGGTTTTTTCTGATTTCATCAGGCTTTTTATCATATTGACTGCATCAAACGTTCTTTCAGTTCCTTTATGGTATTCCAAACTCTTTTGTTCCCAGTTGGGACATGCGAAAAGGGTGTGTTCCGCATCGTTATTTTCTCCGCAGTACGAGCACGAGCACGAGCTGATTCTGCTCTTCTTCGATCAAACAAATACTTACTTAAGCAACCGTGTACAGAGAGTTCTTGAGTAAGAAAATGTTCTACCTCTCCGTGTGGTCTATTCAACCATGTTTTTATTTCAGTCCGTATAACCAATCATCCACATTCCTTGCCAATAAGCGATTAAATTGTCCTTGATAGTTTTTTCCCTAGACCATTGTATGATTTCAGTATCTCCTTGATTTGCAGTTCTTTGGGTTGAATTCCAGCGATCACTGTTATTGCTTCTGCTGATATCGTCTTGTATGCACTGTACACCCTGATAGACATCATTCGTTGTATTCTTTTTAATCTCTTTATGGTTACTGTACAGTTATTGTATACCATGCCGGTGCAGCATACAGTAGCTGTAAATAAATCACGCACGATAGAACTCTTCGTTTTTAGGCCCTGGGTCCTCCAACGTTTGGCATAAGGCTCCATAGTGCTAAAACCGTCTTCTCAGCTGTCTCTAAAGTTTTGCTAACATGCTCAGCAAAGGTCAATTTCGTATCTAAGCCATACCCCAAGTATTTCAGCGCCTTACCAGGCGTTATTAGTGTTTCTGGAACATTGAATTGTATCGGAAGTATCTTTTTTTTGTCGTGAGGAGCACTGCCTTGGTCTTCTGAGGAGCAAGTTGTAGTTTCTTTTTTTCCATCCAGTTCACTATCCTTTGAAGTCCTGTATTCGCCGTATTCATAAGGGATTCCTTGTTTCTTGCGGTCATCACCATAGCCACGTCGTCTGCAAATCTTATTAATATAGTTCCATCCGAAGTAGTTCATCATATAGAATATTTCATATGGTTGGGCCTAACACTGATCCCTGAGGGACGCCGCTATTGATTGGTATGTTTTTTGTTGTGTCTTCTGCTTCTAATACTATTTTCCTTCCTGATAGGTTAGATGCTATAATACTAACGTGATTCTTATTTATACCCCTTTTCCTCAAATCTTCCAAAAGTAGCTGCCATGACACGCTATTGAATGCATTTCTAGCATCCAAAGTAATAATAACACATAATCTCTAATGTGCAACCGAGTAGCTTGCTGCGTCTCTCGCGATATCCAGTACAGTTTTGATGGCATCCATTGTCTGTCGGCCTTCCCTGAACCGGTACTGCTGATCTGATAGACTTCCGCTTTGTTAAAGCTCTCTATTCAATCTCATAAGGAACAGGTGTTCGTATAGTTTACATTCTGCATTTAAGATACATATGGGTCTATACGAAGTTGGATCGTCTATACGTTTATGTCCCTTCTTCAGCAAAACGAGTCCATGTTTCCATTTTCTTGGGAAGTTAACTTATTTTGCTAGGTTTTTGTATACTTTTTAAACGTAGTCTGATTTCTCCAGAGCCACATGTTTATAATTTTCGCTGGAATGTTGCCTGGTCCTGGTGCCTTGTTATTTTTAAGTTTCCCGTAAGCCGTACAAAGCTCATTTAACTGTAATGTATTAGGAAGCCATGCAGTACTTAGGCACCTTAGGGTTACGGGAAACCCTTGTCAGAATAAAAGAAGGAACGTTTTCCTAAATACTATATTTAATTAATCGACCATTGTTACTAGATGTTTATTTACAATTGTTGAACTTGACATCGACGACGGCGACCTAAGTAGTTTGCGTATCGACCGGTCGTGTTAAAATATAAAAACACACAACTCCTTGCTAGACGATTTTTTGTTTAATAAATACAATTAATTTGTAAGCAATGTGTAACAGTTTAGGTTCATCCTCGGGTTCATCAAATCAATTATTTTCATAATAATCAAAACATTTTATTATTGCTAAAACTATTACACCAACCTCATTAAAGATGATGATTTAGTTATTTGATATGTTTAATATTTGGCAATTGAATTATTGTACCTACATCGGTTTATGTGGACTATGAAAATGATTTGAATGATTTTTAATAAAGAAAACTTGGTCTGAGATGGTCCTCAAGTTGTTTGAATGTTCCCGGCCTTACATGGCGATCCTGCCTTGGAATTAACCAATTCTAGGAACGTAGAGGAGCACTATTGGAGTTCTAGGTATATAATACCTGATAGTATTAAAGGACAATTATGGGAGATTCTACGAAATTTTGAAAAATGAGTAATTTAAAATCACAACAAGATCTAGCAGAAAACTTCATAGTGCAGCAGGAAGAAGTTCATGTCTCTAAAGACGTAAAAGTGATGCTGTACATCATAGTGGTTGTTTTGTTGCTGTTGTTCCTGCTGAAATCCTTCCAAATGTACAGGAAAAGTTTGAAAAAGCGTTGGCAAAGAAATCATTCCGTTTCCATGACCAGCGTTGGAGCCGTTTAGGAAATAACCTGCCTGTGTTGTGATGTGATGTGCGCGAAGACAAAGAACTAAGGTAACAATTAATTTGTATCTATTGTATGGCCTTATATTTTTGTTTTCTCCTGTAACAGTTGAAAAATTAATATTTTATAATTGTACCAGTATATGACTATGACCAGTATTGTGAAAGGGATGTTGACGTCAATTTCACCCTATATCGGGTGTAGGTTGTTTCAAATGTCAGGTGTTTTATGGAGTATTTTTATTTAAACTTCATTTGAGTTAAATTCTAATCTACTTTTTGTCAGTTTTTAATACCAACTTGGAATCAAATTAATTTAAAATTGAACAAAATAAAACAAAACGTAAGTAATCAATCAAAAAGAGTAATTAAAAACCAAGTACCTAAGAGTGAGTCAGTGCGTCACGAAATTCGTGATAATTTGGTCAAACTTTTTAATGAATTCACAAATATACTCCAAGTATATTGGAACTCTCTCGACGATGCCCAAGTCGTCAAATTTTTTGGTATATCAGAGACAAAGAGCATTCCTCATAATTGATGTTAATTTTAAGGTTCCTATATCATGTACGAAACATATTGACCCTTTAGTTTTAGACGAAGACTAAAAGTTAAAGACGATTCCGAAAAAATGCCGCTGACTGCTGTAGAATTTTTCAATTTTGCGAGTAAAATAGTGCCACAAGATTTTGACGGTTCCCCAGATAAATTGAGATCATTTTTAGATGCGATCGAATTACTAAAAAACAATTTGGAAGGACATGAGCGAAATGCTGAAGCATTTATCAAAACGCGATTATCAGGAAAGGCTAGAGATTAAATAACGAGCGGAGATTCGATTGACGGTATAAGTACATGTTTAAAAAATGGCATAAGAGGAGATAATTCTAGAGTATTAACAGCCAAATTACAAAATCTCAAACAAAATAACAAGGACTCAGTTACATATCCATCAGAAATTACGACTCTAGCTGAAAAGCTAAAAAGGGCTTATATTAGCGAGGGTGTGCCAATGGATACTGCTAATATTTATACAACTGAAAGTGTCGTGAAGGCTTTAAGTCAAAATGCCAATACAGAGAAGGTTAGAATAGTAATGAAAGCTGGGTCATTTGGTACAGTGCAGGAAGCTGTTAACAAATTTGTCAATATAAATCCTAGTAATGCTGGCAATACGAATATTTTTTATTATAGAGGTGACAATAATAGAGGTAGCAGAAATTTTAATAGATTCAATAGATACAACAGTCGTGGAAGACCTAGTAATACCTATTTTAATCATAACAGAAGTCAAAATAAAAATAACAGTCAGGCTAATAATGACAATAACTTCAACACGCGAGGTCGCGGATATCATAGGCGTGGTAATTACAGAGGAAATCAACGGGGTCACTTTTTTGGGTAACTAAGGGGTTAATATTAGACAATATGACGCGGAATATGAGTCGGGAAACCCACCGGTCCCCCAACAGGACCGGTTGTGGGAAATTTAAGAATTTTCAAAATGGATTTATCCTTTTCGAATTACATAGTTGTTTCTTGCGGAATGACTGATGCAAACATTTCACTATTAATAGATACAGGGGCTGATATTTCGGTTTTTAAAGGAACAAAAATTCATGCAGATCAGATACCTCAAATTGTTGCAAGATCAAAGGTGTTACTGAAGGTATTCAAGACACTTTAGGTACTACAGAAACTGATATTCATATTGAGGGACATACACTAAATCATACTTTTCATGTAAGTCATGAATTTCCTATCCATTCCGACGGTATTCTTGGCAGAGATTTTATTTTCAAATATAAATGTCTATTGGATTATTCAAATTGGACTATGACGCTTACAATAGGCCGTGAAAAAATCTGCATTCCAATTTATAATAGCCCTCAGGACAAAATTATAATTATACCTCCCCGGTGTGAGATATTTCGACAAATAAACAGCTTAAAATCCCTCTGACAAGATGTTCTAGTGATGAATGGAGAAATAAAAGACGGAATTTTCGTTGCTAGATCAATAGTTTCCAAAGATAATCCAATCGTTAAAATAATCAACACAAGTGAAACGGTTACTATTAAAAATCTTTAACTCGAAACTAACCTTGATGAATTTAATATTTATAATATAGAACCGGAAATGACCGATCGATGTTCCAATTTGTTGAAACAATTGAATCTGAATGTACCCGAATGTTCCGAGATTTTCGCGTTAAAAACAGACAAAATTACAGTAAACAAATTTTATAAACAAAAACTCAAACTTTTAGATAAACAGCCAGTTTATATTAAGAGCTATCGAACTCCCAAGCTACAAAAAGATGAAATAAATCGACAAATAGAAAAAATTTTAGATAATGACATAAAAACCATCAACATCGGAATATAATAGCTCCATTATAATAGTTCCCAAAAAATCAGTCAATGGACAAAAAGCGTGGAGACTTTGTATTGACTTAAGATGTATAAATAAAAATAAGCTTATTGCGGACAAATTTTCTCTTCCAAGAATAGACGACATTCTGGATCAGTTAGGTAGAGCTGAGTGGTTTTCACTTATTGATTTAATATCAGGATTTCACCAAATTCCTTTGGATGAAGAATCACGTGACATGACATCTTTTAGCGTGGACTCTGGTTCCTTTAGATTCAAAAGGTTGCCATTTGGGCTCTCGGTAAGTCCAAATAGCTTCCAGAGAATGATGTCGATTGCCTTTGCTGGCATAACACCTGAAAAAGCTTTTTTGTATATGGACGACCTCATAGTAATTGGTTGCTCGGAAAAACATCATCTAAGCAATCTAAAAATCTACAATTTGTGAACTTTGTCCCAAATATGTGAGTGTATACGTACCATCAGAAGCATCGATGCAAGCTACTTCACTATCTTTAAATTGGTCAGCAATACGTTTAGGTAACCATAAATGATAGATTTTCACCACATAATGTTTATGAAATCGATCTTCCTAATCGGGTGGTATAAACCTTCATACTTTTTATAATAAATGGTTTATTTATCGAAAGCGAAGATACTGTTTTCTGTTCTAAAATTTCCTTTATCTTTAAAATAAGAGAATTGATTTTTTACAAATTTACTTCAGTTAGGCTCATAATAAAGTTTATAAAAATGGGTTGGTTAAACTAGTACTTGGTTATTTCACACTTTTGTTAACTGTTTGAAAGATTTCTAAATTTTGATTTTTTTAATAGCGTTAACCTTTTTATAAGACACCCCCACTACATGTAAGAAGAACAACTCAATGATATAAAATGTCATCTTACAATTCCATCATTTCAAGGTTGCAAACATTCCATAAAAATAGCACTGACAACCAGCAAGCATCATCCCAAGGTTAAACTTCAAGGCTTTTTTCTGTGAGTGGAAACCACCCACTTACAATTTTATTTACACATAAAATGTTGAAGACTCTAATTTACAACAAGACCTTGGGAAAAGAAAAGTTTTTAACGATTTAATGATATTAAATTCAGTGAACGTGTTAGTTTTTTTAATTTAATATAATCTCTACTGTGTCTATATGCATATGTTTGTCTGATAAACAGTAATTCCACATTACTTAGCCATTTCATCGATAATGTATTTAAAATGTCGATGTATATTGCCTAGCCAACACTAACATGTAAGTCCATGTAAGATCCTTTTATCCTGACACTAGAAGTGGAATCTTTGTAAAGACACAAGTTCTTTTTTGTCAAAAATAAAAAAATACTTTAGAAAAAATATTTTAGAAATACAATCTTTCTTTTTTTGTAAAATTTTTATGGTACACCACTGCGTGTTAAGTAGCTACATTGTTTCTGATAAAAACAATACAATGTTGTCAGGTAGAAATGTCACAGGGTGCCTTTAAAAAAAATGTTATTTCTGCATGGCATCTAAATATAATTTACATAAAAAAATCGACAATCATTCACCTTCAAAGGTGTCTATAAGCTCAGATTTCCAATTATTAAAAATAATTGTCATTTTTTCATACGTTGTTTTAGCGATAAATAAATCATCCCTAGCTTTTTGTAATGCTTCCTCACATTTGATTATCCTATTGTTAGCGTCAACAATTTTAAGTTTGGCGCGTTTCCTCACATCACCATAGATTTGAAGTTGAGGGATTATACATTTTAGTTGTTGTATGTCGACCTCTGGAGCTCTAACATCAACCTCTGGAATGTTACATTGTTTTGTTCGAGTCTTCTTTACCTTGGAAGTAACAGTTGTCTTCTTGGGACGTTTTATCCTTGTTGGATTGCAATCCTCGTTTACGTGAATGGTTTGTGATGTTTGTTTATTTGCCACATATTGAACATTAATTGTAGTAAATTTATTAAACTGTTCATAATCGAAATCTAGCACCACAGCAGATAGTTGTGAGTCCAATTTTACACTTTTTGCTGAAGGACCACCCTGGCAACTTTCTCGTTGATGTCGACAAAGATTATGAGAAAGAGTAAAATATTTACTACAATCACAAGTGTTCATTTTGAAGTATATTTGTATATATTTGTCAGAAGGGAGAATTAATCTGAACCTTGCGTTATATAAATCTATCCGTAGACTGTTTTTCATTAATTTTAACATTAAACTTTCTGTTCTTTAGGTATGAGTTTATCATTTTAACTCGGTATATTGGGAAGTTCATCCTGTTTAATTTATACAAAAGAGCTTCGTGCCATATTTTATCGAAGGTTTTTGGATATCAAAAAGTATCATTAAGGTACATTTTTTCTTGTTAAACCCTGTAGTTATATGCTATACAATTCTTGTGTGTGTGTGTGTGTGTATGTGTATGTGTATGTGTATGTGTATGTGTATGTGTATGTGTATGTGTATGTGTATGTGTATGTGTATGTGTATGTGTATGTGTATGTGTATGTGTATGTGTATGTGTATGTGTATGTGTATGTGTATGTGTATGTGTATGTGTATGTGTATGTGTATGTGTATGTGTATGTGTATGTGTATGTGTATGTGTATGTGTATGTGTATGTGTATGTGTATGTGTATGTGTATGTGTATGTGTATGTGTATGTGTATGTGTATGTGTATGTGTATGTGTATGTGTATGTGTATGTGTATGTGTATGTGTATGTGTATGTGTATGTGTATGTGTATGTGTATGTGTATGTGTATGTGTATGTGTATGTGTATGTGTATGTGTATGTGTATGTGTATGTGTATGTGTATGTGTATGTGTATGTGTATGTGTATGTGTATGTGTATGTGTATGTGTATGTGTATGTGTATGTGTATGTGTATGTGTATGTGTATGTGTATGTGTATGTGTATGTGTATGTGTATGTGTATGTGTATGTGTATGTGTATGTGTATGTGTATGTGTATGTGTATGTGTATGTGTATGTGTATGTGTATGTGTATGTGTATGTGTATGTGTATGTGTATGTGTATGTGTATGTGTGTGTGTGTGTGTGTGTGTGTGGGTGTGCGTGTGCGTGTGCGTGTGCGTGTGCGTGGGTGTGCGTGTGCGTGTGCGTGTGCGTGTGTGTGTGTGTGTTTGAAACAGCAACTTCTTTGTTACACCGGGGGACATTTCTTTTTCTTTGTATATCTCCTGATTTAGGTATTGATTCATTTGCAGCTAAGATTATACTTTCTTTAATAGATTCGATTTGTGCCGCAACTGACTTGAGTGGCTGTATATTATTTTGATGTTCGAACCCGCTTGTATATTTACCCGAATTTTTAAGATCCATCTTTGAATGGTTATATCATATGCAAACCTATTTGCAAATTACGTAGATATTGGTACATGTTCATCTGCATATTTGCCTAATGTACTCCATTTCAAAATGGGGGTTATATCTGGTGTACATATGATAGATCTATAGCTAACATATTATTTAATCTTGTATTTATATATGTACCTTCACCTGTGTTTAATATGGTGTTAACAAAGTCGTTTACCAATTGTTTTACTGTTCTTCCCCTTGCATCTGTTTTATTTGATCCCCACAATGTATTGTGAGAGTTAAAGTCACCAACTAATAGAAAAGAAAAGTTGTATCAGACTTTTCATTTCAACAGAGCTCCAATTAATATCTGGTAAATAAATATTACCTATGGTTAATTGTTGGGGGTATTGCACACAGATTGCAACAGCTTGAAGATTTGTGTTTAGTACGACTTCACTGACGTTTAAATTATTTTTTCATAAAATCATAACTCCGCCTATAGCTTGTAAGTTTGGGGCTACATCACAACGAAAAGAGTTTATCCTTTTGTTAAAAACCTATTTGATTGAGGGAGAAAGAGTGGAACAAGTAAATGGATTGGTGTACTTGGATTCAAAGTTTACGAGAGATGGAAAGTATGACAGTGACATTGAGCGAAGGGTGTTGGCCTGAAGACAAATGAATGGGGCACTGCATAGCTTTATGAATAGCCAGAAAGTGTCAAAAAAGGCACGTTTGGCTGTGCATAGAGGTGTGTTGGTTGCTACACTTATGTATGGTAGTGAATGTTGGGTTTGGCAGAAGAGGCATGAAAATAGGATTAATGCTGCGGAGATAAGTAGTCTGAGTAGTATAGCCGGAGTGACTCGGTTGGGTAAGGTAAAGAATAGTGGTGTAAAAGAAGATGTGGTTACAAAGATAGATAAAGGAATGCTCAGATGGTTTGGACACGTTGAAAGGATGGATAAAGGAAGATTGACGAAACAAATTTATAAAGCGAGTGTGAATGGACAAGTTACCGACTTGTCCATTCACACTCGCGGTCGACCTCGAAGAACATACCTTGATCAGATCAACATTGTTTTGAGGAAAGGTCAGGTCAAGAGTACCAACAACCGACGAGCATGTATGAGAGCTCTGATGAAAGTAGAGAAACCAAAAGATGTGTGTAAGAACCGTAGCAAGTGGAAGGAAGTGGTCTCTGCCTACCCCCATGGGAAAAAGGCGTGACTTTATGTATGTATGTATGTAAAAACCTTTCTTCTGGATTTAAATGTTTTTCCTGTAATCACATAATTATTAGTGATTTTTCTACCAGCATTTGTTTTATTTCCATTTCTTACATCCATTGCAGTTCCACTGAACTATATTACTTGGATTATTAAAAATTGACATAAAATATTGCATTTTTAGTAGTTTTTTTTTAAAGTTTAAGAATTGTATAAAATAAATATATGTATAGGCATTTTCCAATATTAGTATCAATTGAAACTGTTAGATCGTTTACAGCAATTGCAAAAAGAGACTTACTTAATGTGGATCCCTGGGTTACCCATTTACTAGACGTTTGGAGAGGAAGAGAGTGTCACCAATTCAAACCTTGAATTTTTTTTTTTTTTTTTTTATGTTCTGGTTTCCACGAAAAGGGATATCCTGTAATATTCAGAGAACATCGTGGGAACCAAGGGAAAGAAGGCAGGAGTTGGTGTTCTTCTTAAATTTCTGGAGGTTGTATGCCTCGGGGAACACCTCCCTAGGCAATGAGTTCCAAAGCCTCGCAATTCGATGGATGAATGAGTCTTTGGAAAGTGATGTTCTGCAGGTCTCCAAAGTGACCACGAAGGGGTGTGAAGACTGAACTTGACGGGTTAATCTCGAAGAGACTGCCAATGGAGGAACGATTGTTGATATTTCAGAAGAGCATCGCCCATGAAAATATCTATAAAATAGAGACAAATCGCCAACTTTTCTACGGTGTTCCAGACAAGTGAGCGAGTTTGTAAGCGAGGCATCACCGACGAGACGAATTGCCCTTTTTTGGACAACGATTTTCCAAAAAAGAGGATATAAAGAGAGGTAGGTGTCCACGAATTCCCCAACTTTGCATTTTTTGGAGGATTCCATATCTCCAGGTCATATCGTAAACCTTTTTCAATTTAAAAAATAATGCGACAGTATGTTTCCTATTCTGGAATGCATCCTGAATCTTATTTTCGAGGAAATCCAGTTTGTCGGTTGTGGAGCGATGATTTCGGAAATCAGCCTGGTGGGTAGTAATTAGTTTTTTTTGTTCCAAATACCATACCAGTCTATTTTTTATCATTTTTTCTAAAAGTTTTTCTATGCAAATGGTGAAGCTGTTGGGTCTAAGGGAACTTTGCCACCTTTTAGAATTGGTATGATTATTGCCTCCTTCCACTGGTTTGGGTTAGCATGATTGAACCATATTTTGTTATATAATTTTAAGAGAAGAGTTTTGAAAACGGGTGTCAGGTGTCTAATAATATCGTAGTTTATAAAATCCAATCCTGGGGATGATTATTGGAATGAAATGGAGTATTACAATTCGCTCATAGAAAATGGTAAATTGTAATCTAATGTTTCGTCAGTATCAAAGTCTAAATTTGTTTCTAGCTGCTTTTTTTTGGATAAAAATGGCTCTCTGCTGCTCGAAATTTCAAATTAAGGTGCTAAACATTCCACAATTTCTAATGGGTTGTTTTTAAAGGACCCATCATTTTTACGCAAATACGATGGGTAGTTGAATGTTATTTTTCCAGCTATGGATTTGATTTTTGCCAAACTTCTTTTACATTTGTATTAGAGGACAGTGATAAGACGTAATCATTCCAAAAAGATCTTTTGCTTTGTAAGGTAGTACGACGAGCCATAGCCCTTGTTCTCTATCCAGAAACTGCTTAATTCATCGTTTCCGTTTCTTGGAAGTGTGACTCGCGTTGGAGTCTGGAACAGTAATGGGGATAGGGGGTGGTTACATTTGGGATGTTGCAGGTAATCGCGTTTGTTGCTTATTAAATATACCTTTTAGTGCTGTAACCAAAGGTGCTATCAATTCCCTTATTAGCTCACCTATTTCTATCTAAGAAGAGGATGTAACTGCTCTTGAGTAGAAATTTTACCTGGGTTGGGGTCTGGACTAAGGCCTTTTTCTTGGCTTCAAAATATATGAGCTTCTCCTTTATTTTTATTTCTTGAATTGCAGCTTCTTGTGGTTGCCATTGCAATTAATGCATTTAATTGGTTCTTCACATGGTTTTCCTTCATGTAGGGCTTACCGCATACTCATATTTGATCTTCAGAGCATGTATGTCCAAACTTTATTATTATTATTATTATTACTATTATTATTATTATTATTATTATTATTTTTTTTTTTTTTTTTTTTTTTTTTTTTTTTTTGGATTAGGCAGCGTTCGATTGCCATGATCATTTAGCTGCCAGTATAGTATTTAAATTCTATTTGTTAAACGAAGATGATCAATATAGGTAAGAGCTTTTCTAATATTTTCGGAATTATTCAAATTATTTTCAAATTCAGGGTTTATTCCCATATTGTGCCTGAGATACGTGTACATCGGACATAAGAAGATATGCGCAACTGACATTCTTGTATTGCAATGGTCGCATCGGGGTCTGGGCCCTCCCACTAAGAGATACGAGTGCGTGAGATGGGTATGTCCGATTCTGAGGCGGCAAGTAATTACTTGTTCACGTCTGTTCAGGGTAATTGGGTATCTCCATTTATTAGTATTTGGCTTAATATTGTTTAATTGAGTATTTTGGGAGGTCCATCTTTCTTGCCATGTACTAAAAATTTTTGAGTTGATTTGGATGTTCATATCAGTATAAGGAATAGGGATTCCTTCATCTTCTGGAGTGAGTGTTGCTTGTTTCGCCGCAAGATCTGCCCTCTCGTTATCAGTGATGCCACAGTGGCTAGGAGTCCAAAGAATGGTGCATTTTTTTTCCGGCGCTAGATAAGTAACTAGTTCTAAGATATTTTGGCAATAATTATTTCTTGTGAACCTGTTATTTAGTGACTGAATTGCACTCAATGAGTCAAAACAAACTACGCAGCTTTGGTGGGTTGAAAACGAAAAGAAAAGGAGGGCTTGCCATACGGCGTATAGTTCCGCAGTGAAAATTGAGCAACTAGGATTCAAAGACCAGAAGTGCTCGTTTTCTCCTATTACAATTGCAGCGCCAACACCATCACTTGTTTTCGATCCATCGGTGTAAATGATGAGACTATTTGTGTACAAAAATATTTCATTCATGAAAAGAGCTCTGTAAGTTGAGCTAGATGTCTCGCTTTTCTTCCATGATGATAATCCGTAATTTAAGGTTGGTAGGGTAAATTGCCATGGCGGGATAGAAGGAACGTTGTTGGTTAAAATGGAGAAACTCTCTGTAGAGTATTTTCTGCAGGCTTCATGAAAACGAATTCGAGTTGGTCTAGTTGCCGTTGGTCTGAAAGCATACTCATCGGGGGATGAAAAGCTGGAGTGGTTAATATGGAGTGGCTGAGATAGCACTTTGGTTGCGTAGGTTATCGTTTGGAGGTCTCTTCTCAGGTCAAGAGGAAGTATCGTTGAGTCGCATTGCACTGCAACTGCAGGGCTGGTTCTGAAAGCACCAGTGGCCAATCTTAGGGCTGTCAGTTGGAGGTTATCCAATTGTTTCAGCCTTGAGGGTCTGCAAGAATTGTAAGCAATGGCACCATAATCCATTCGGCCTTGGATTACCGACTTGTATAAATTTAGAAGGATTTCTCTATCTGCACCCCATTTAATGTTTGACATACATCTCATGATGTTCATAGCTTTTTGACACTTTGAAATTAGTTGATGGAGTTGTTCTTCCCAGTTCAGTTTTTTATCAAAAATTATGCCTAGGAATTTAATCGAGTTTTGAATGCTAATTGGATGACCTTGGATAAACAGTTCTGGATCTGGGTGGGCTAATCTTAATTTGCAGAAGTGTATGCAGTTTGTTTTTTCTTTCGAAAACAGGAAACCTCTTGATCTGGCTAATTTATCAAGGGTAAGTATTTCATTATTTAAATGTTCGTTAATGTTTTCCATGGACTTGTGTCTGTAGAGTAGGATTAAATCGTCAACGTATAATACTTTTTTGACATGATTTTGACTTTTTTCGAGAAGGATATTAATGGCCACTGCGAAAAGGGAAACACTTAGCACTGAGCCTTGAGGAATTCCGTTATCGAGTGTTCTATATGAGGAATCAATGGCTCCTATCCGAACCTGGAAGGTTCGATCTTGTAGGAAACTTTGTATACAAATGGCCATGTTGCCTCTCAGTCCCCAAGTGTGCAATTGCTGCATAATGGAGAAACGCCATGTTCTATCGTAGGCTTTTTGTAAGTCGAAACTCACTGCAACTAAGTGTTCTCTGTTGCAAAAAGTATCCTGTATCTCGTTCTCGAGGAAAACCAGGGCATCCGTTGTTGAGCGTCTGCTGCGGCAGCCGACTTGGAGCTGTTGTTCGATTCAATCCACCATGAGAATCTCAAATTAATCATTTTTTCAAAAACTTTACCTAGGCAACTTGTTAGGGAAATTGGGCGGTAGTTGTTAGGATCCGTAGGACATTTAGTTGGTTTCCGAATAGGAATGATTATGGCGATTCTCCATACTTTTGGGTAAGTACCAGAATCCCATATTTTATTATACAGCTCAAGGAGTTTCAGTTTCTCATTGATGGGCAAGTGTATAATCATACTATATGAGATATTATCATGGCCAGCTGCAGATTCCGAGCAGTTCTCGAGGGCGAAATCTAATTCATTGACGGAGAAAGGGAGGTTAAAGTGCAGGATATGTGGGGTATTGAAATTGAGGATATTTCTTTCTTCATATGTTTTCACGTTCATGAAATCTTCATCATAGATGTCTGAGCAACTGTTCTGTGCAAAATGGTTCGCAAACGCCTCGCAGATCTCCACGGGGTCCGAGATCACCCGATTATCATAGTTGAGAGAGACAGGACTATCCATAGTGTTTTTACCAGCAATGACTCTGATTTTTCTACATATTTCGCCGAGCCCCACCTCGGGATTAATCGACGAGATGTATTCTTCCCAGGAAGTTTTCTTTGCATTCAAGATGAGTCTCCTCGCTGTCGCTCTAGTCATTTTAAAGGCTATCAAGTTTTCAAGAGTGGGATACCTTTTAAATTTATTATATGCTTGTTTTCTTTTGGTGATCGCCATTTTGATCTCGTCATTCCACCAGGGAACTGGACGATGGGTTTTTGATGGTTTCGATATTGGGATGCTAATTTTAGCTGCGTTGAGAATAGCGGAAGAGATGGAGTCCACTGCTTTTTCGATATCGTTCGAAAGGTTCGAGATATTTACGTGATTAGAAAATTTCTCCCAGTCCGCATTCTTTGTGAGCCATCGTTCCCTTGACGCAAAACTCTTTGTGGGGAATGGTAATCGGAAAGTGATCACTGGAGTGAAGGTCTTCATCGGTATCCCATGCAAGCCTAGTCGCCAGATGGGGGGAACATAAACTGAGATCATTTGCCGATGTCTTGCCGGATCGTGCTTCAAAATGCGTAGGATTACCATTATTTAAAATGCATAAATTATTTGTTTCTATCAACGATTCCACCTTTTTTCCTCTGTTGTCGTGTTTGGAGTTTCCCCATCGGGGGGAGTGAGAATTGAAGTCGCCAAGAACCAAGAATGGGCGGGGTAGTTGGTCGATAATATTCTGGAAATGGTCAGGGTGCCAGTTACCGTCAGGCAAGTAAATGTTGCAGATGGTAGTTCTCAAAGGGACCTCAATCTGGACAGCAGTTGCTTGAAGGTTGGTAACTAATCTTACATCTTTTGTTGGAATATTATTTCGAACAAAAATAGCGACACCTCCCCTTGCTCTATAAGTAGGATTGACGTCTTTCCGAAAACATTGATAACCTCTTAGCCGGAAGGATTCATTAGGTTTGAGGTGTGTTTCTTGGATAGCTAAGACAAAGTGAGAGTTCTCATTTTTCATAATTTGAATTTCACTGAGTTTGTTAATGATTCCGTTGCAGTTCCATTGTATCATTGTGTTAGCCATTGAAATTTTGTATTTATTGAAATACACAAAGTATGTAAGTTTATAAAAAGAGAGAAAAAAAAAAAAAAAAAAAACTGAAAAAACAAAGAATTTTTGAGCTAAGATATATCTCTTGGTTGTTGACTTGACTGCTGGGGTCCGTCAGTTGGGGTTGGGTCTAGAATTTCCGTGTCAGTTTGTGGCGTAGGAAGGCCTTTTCGTGACTTGCCCTTAGGCCATTCTTTCTTTTTTTTTTTTTGGTACTACTTTGAGAGTTGGGGTAGGTTTCGCTCGTCATTGATTCTAAATCAGAGCTGTCAGATCTGCCACGTTTAGACATTTGGGATGTAGGGCGTGAAAGAGATCCCTCCGATTGGCCGTCAGTGGGACGGGAGGGACGGATTGGGTAAGGGGGAGGAAGGTGGAATTTTATTGCATCGATCAGGAGGGGGAGTAATTCTTTGATGATATCTTGGGTGTTAGGAGCTGCTGGTGATGAACTAGCTTGGGCGTATGAAATATTAGGTTTCGGGGTGGTAACAATAACTTTTCTTTTTGCTTCGTTGTAGGAGATGTTTTCATTTACTTTTCTTTCCTGGATGGCTATTTCTTGCTTGTAAACTGGACAGTCTTTCGACCTGACAGAGTGAGGTCCTCCACAGTTCACGCATTTGAATGGGGGTTGACATGGGGTTCCTTCATGTAAAGGTTTGCCACATACGCACTTCTGGTCTTCAGAGCATCTGATGGCGGTATGGCCAAAACGTTGGCAGCGGAAGCATCGCATCGGGGATGGGATAAAAGGACGGATCTTCAAAACGTAAAAAGCTACTTTCACTTCTTTCGGAATTTTGGGCGAATTGAAAGTCAAAATGTAGTTAGGGGTATCAAAAAGGGTACCATCTTTTTTACTTTTGATTCTTCTGACTTCTATTATATGTTGATCTTTGAGTTCTTCCAATATTTCTTGTTCAGTACAGTTCAAGAGGTCTCTGCAATTGATTACACCTTTCGAGTAATTCAGTCTAGCATGGGCTGTAACTTCGACGTCGTATTCTAAAAATTTCTTTAATTTCATTATCTGTCTTGATTGCGCAGCAGATGAGGTTTCTATCAGTAAACCTTCTCTAATTTTCTTTAGATTTTTAACATGTCCTACTTGTCCATACAGATACTTCTGTATCAAGAAGGGATTAGTTGAACTAAAGTCACCTTCTATTCTCTTAACGACCAGGAACCGAGGTTGTATCGTCGTCTCCTGGCTCGTGTAGATAGGGTTACCTCTGTTTTGGGAGGGAGGCACCTCCTTTTGATTAAATGGTTTTTCCATAAAATTCCCACGAGTAGGGCAGAAATGTAAGTCAACTGTGGCAGTGCTCCCTTACCACAGAGGGACTGAAATACGTGTGAGATTCGTCTGGTCTCACAAGGAATCGTAAGCGACTATCTACGAGTAGCCATTCACCTCTCGGCACGATGTCTTCCACCTTAGGTTCCGGATTTTTTTTCAGGTTTACTCCTGTTGAGCTGTCCTTAGCTTCGCTACTCATCATCGACCTTACCGGCATGGGTGGCCCTACCAGGAGTATATAACTCCCGCCGGCATCGCTCGCAGAATCATCGTAGCTACTGAGCCCCTCCACCACGACAAGGTCCCACAGCTCCTCGGAGGGGATTATTATTATTATTATTATTATTAATATTATTATTATTATTATTATTATTATTATTATTATTATTATTATTATTATTATTATTATTATTATTATTATTATTATTATTATTATTATTATTATTATTATTATTATTATTATTATCATTTAAATAATTAGAAACGAAATTAATAATAATCATTGATGTTTTCATTAGTTTTTTGTTACAAGTATTTAAATAGTTTTTATTTACATATTAATTAACCAACTGTTGGTTACTTATTAATTGGTTAGGACCAACAATTATTATTTGGCACTAACCATAATATGATTAATTACACAATTATACTTATAATTACATGCAACCATTATGCAACACCTGTCAAACCCCATTATTAGTGCAGCATGTTCTAATAGATTGTCCCAAATATGTAATTAGCAGGCGGCAGCTATACTTATATACTGAAAATTTAAAAAAATGTTTTGATAATACAAATTCAGCGAAAAAATTACTTACCTTTCTTGAAACAAATTACCTTTACAGAGATATTTAAAAAATTGAACTAGATTTAACGGTGGATGGGCTAATAATTCTAAATAGTTGATGCCCACACTCAAACAAAAAAAAATTACATGCATTTATATTAAAATGTTATAGGTACCTAATAACAATTTAATGCTTTTATTTATGGCAATTAGTACCTCACCTTGGATATAATGTTGTTTGTATACATTTAATGAAAAATTTTGTATGAATCACAGGTGATCACCATTTAATGAAACATTATGATTTAAACTATTTATATTTTACATAATTTAAGAATATTCTTCTAGTTACATACAATAAATAACTTTCTCTTTAAGAAAAAACAAAATTCTTACAGTTGAAAATAATCTTATAATAATAATACTTTTTAAAAAAATTTCCTTATGGAGTTCTTTTAATAGTTTTAGTATAAATCAAAATTACTATAAAAATATCTTTTAGATAAGGACTTGAATAAATTTAAGTTTTGTGACATTTATTTTATTTTAAAACATGGCATGCACCTTTAAGTGGGGCGTTCGATGTCGTGTATTTTTGTTTCAAGTTACGTTCGGAGACGGTTAAATTTTGAAAAGATTTGGTAGGTAAACTCAAAAAGAATCTGAGTATTGAACGAATATATCAGTCTTAATTGCATTTCGAAAATGAAGTTTTTTTTTGTCGATAATTAAAACAAAAGTTTCATGAAAATAGTTTAACTTTCGATTGAAAGCAAATCTTCAGACTATTTCGTTTAGGAGATTAACTTGAATTACGAAATTGGCGGCAAATAGTCAGATTCAAACATATAGCAACAAATAGTTTTTACTTTACCAAAATTTTAACTAATTTCTTAGTTCAGCAGCTTACGGATGGAAAGTGCCATTGTATATTTAATTCATTTCCAGTGCGACTATACTTTACCATACTTTATCATTGTATAAAGACAACATACTAAGACAAGGCCTGTGTAAAAAGTAAGATTTCTAACGCTATCTACCAGAAAGATAAGGAAAATATGAATTTTTCAACCCGTGCCGATTTTCATTTAAACTTTGTAAATGTAATTAAGACAGAAACGGATTTGGGGGTTAAACATATTCACTTTCAGTTTTAGTTAAAAAATTCGATAAACCCTATTCGGCAAAAATATTTAAACGCAATCAAAATTTCTTTGTTGTTTTGTGGAATATCTATTTCTTTAAAAGATATAATTTTAGTCGGACTATAAAAACTAAACATTTTTCGGTAAAAATCTACTATGTATATTTTCTAAAGCTTGCCACGATGTTTACAGACAAAATAGGTATTCTACAATCTGTGTTTCACAAATAATCTAACCTACAATAATTTTTTTCCGTCCAAGTACATTCGAATAAAAGTTTCATTGTATTTAATTTAAAATTTGTAATTTATACTCATCACACGCTCTGCTTTGTTTATTTCTCTGTTTATTTATTTCTCTATCTGTACGTTTACTTGCAAATGAATACTTATTTAGCAACTTTTAGTCGTTCGGTTAACTTGAAAATTGGTAGGTGATTGGTAGGTAATCCGGTGACAAATGGATTACGAAATTTTGGGTACAGACATTTTTTAGATATCAGAGATAATGATTTTTTTTGTGAAATTCATAAATTCAAAATGGCGGATAAGTTTTTTGATTATGACCCGATTTGACATAAAATTGGAGTCGAAGATCGTTTTATGTTATTAAACTTCGTAAAATCGAAACGGTAAACTAGTTGTGTGTAAATGTTTCGATTTTGTTAAAAATAAGTATGTAGGGGTTTTTAAAGTCGAAGATTTTGAATTCGGTCAAAGATAATGAATTTCTTGTTAAAATTCATTAATTCAATAGGGCGAAAAAGTTTTGTAATTGTAGTCGTAGTCGTCCGATTGTACTCAAAATTAGCGATTTTTGGGATCAGATATCATGATTTTTATTTTCAAAATTAAAGAATTAAGGATAGCGAGTTTTGTGAGTATGACCAGATTCTATTCAAAATTGGTATGAGGGGATTTTTGGGGTCAGATTTTTATTTCAATAAAAGCTTATTTTACGAATACTTACACTAAAATGAAAAAAAAAAAATTACATTGTTTGACCCAGGTTATTCTGTAACAGTCAAAAGCTTACCGCAAATACAAATTAGCTATACTTATTGGCTAGGAAAGTTTTTGAATATGTCACTAAAAGAATAACCTAGGTCAAACAAATTTTTTTTTCCTATTTAGTGCATTTGATTAAAAATTTGCGCTGGTATAAAAACCCTATCAAATTTATTTAAACCATTTTTATTATACAATGTATTCTGAGTAGAACGAGTCAATATGCCTAGAAATTACGTTTAAAAAATGCCTAGAAATTACGTTTAAAAAAACTCAATTAAGTCAATTTATCTAGTTTAATATAAAAAAAATGTTCTGTACCATTTATTGCCAAATGCCCAACAAATTTCCTTTCAATCATGTATGAAAAAATCGATATCTCATTCCTTTTTCATTTTTTTGTCCTTTTTTTAACAAAGTGAAAACATAAAATTAGGTAAAAGAGTTGTAAATAGTCTTATAAGTAGTACTCAAAATATTTCATAACAAACTGGACACACACACACACACACACACACACACACACACACACACACACACACACACACACACACACACACACACACACACACACACACACACACACACACACACACACACACACACACACACACACACACACACACACACACACACACACACACACACACACACACACACACACACACACACACACACACACACACACACACACACACACACACACACACACACACACACACACACACACACACACACACACACACACACACACACACACACACACACACACACACACACACACACACACACACACACACACACACACACACACACACACACGCACACGCACACGCACACGCACACGCACACACCCACGCACACACCCACACACACACCCACACCCACACCCACACACACACACACACACACACACACACACACACACACACACACACACACACACACACACACACACACACACACACACACACACACACACACACACACACACACACACACACACACACACACACACACACACACACACACACACACACACACACACACACACACACACACACACACACACACACACACACACACACACACACACACACACACACACACACACACACACACACACACACACACACACACACACACACACACACACACACACACACACACACACACACACACACACACACACACACACACACACACACACACACACACACACACACACACACACACACACACACACACACACACACACACACACACACACACACACACACACACACACACACACACACACACACACACACACACACACACACACACACACACACACACACACACACACACACACACACACACACACACACACACACACACACACACACACACACACACACACACACACACACACACACACACACACACACACACACACACACACACACACACACACACACACACACACACACACACACACACACACACACACACACACACACACACACACACACACACACACACACACACACACACACACACACACACACACACACACACACACACACACACACACACACACACACACACACACACACACACACACACACACACACACACACACACACACACACACACACACACACACACACACACACACACACACACACACACACACACACACACACACACACACACACACACACACACACACACACACACACACACACACACACACACACACACACACACACACACACACACACACACACACACACACACACACACACACACACACACACACACACACACACACACACACACACACACACACACACACACACACACACACACACACACACACACACACACACACACACACACACACACACACACACACACACACACACACACACACACACACACACACACACACACACACACACACACACACACACACACACACACACACACACACACACACACACACACACACACACACACACACACACACACACACACACACACACACACACACACACACACACACACACACACACACACACACACACACACACACACACACACACACACACACACACACACACACACACACACACACACACACACACACACACACACACACACACACACACACACACACACACACACACACACACACACACACACACACACACACACACACACACACACACACACACACACACACACACACACACACACACACACACACACACACACACACACACACACACACACACACACACACACACACACACACACACACACACACACACACACACACACACACACACACACACACACACACACACACACACACACACACACACACACACACACACACACACACACACACACACACACACACACACACACACACACACACACACACACACACACACACACACACACACACACACACACACACACACACACACACACACACACACACACACACACACACACACACACACACACACACACACACACACACACACACACACACACACACACACACACACACACACACACACACACACACACACACACACACACACACACACACACACACACACACACACACACACACACACACACACACACACACACACACACACACACACACACACACACACACACACACACACACACACACACACACACACACACACACACACACACACACACACACACACACACACACACACACACACACACACACACACACACACACACACACACACACACACACACACACACACACACACACACACACACACACACACACACACACACACACACACACACACACACACACACACACACACACACACACACACACACACACACACACACACACACACACACACACACACACACACACACACACACACACACACACACACACACACACACACACACACACACACACACACACACACACACACACACACACACACACACACACACACACACACACACACACACACACACACACACACACACACACACACACACACACACACACACACACACACACACACACACACACACACACACACACACACACACACACACACACACACACACACACACACACACACACACACACACACACACACACACACACCTTTTTTGACACTTTTTGATCCCAACACTTTTAACCCAAGTACACAAATTCATTTACTTGTTCCACTTTTTCTCCCTTAATTGAAACTTTACAGTTTGTCATGCTTTCTTCTTTTTCAAAACCATTACTTTCGTTTTGCTCACATTTATTTTGATCCCCTTGATTTTCATGGCATCATGTATAACATTAACCATCGCCAGCAACTCCTCGTCACATAACGCTAATATTTTTTTTTAATCCATACGCCCTCTCTTTCAGATCTTTTAAATAATTGTCTATGTATAAGTTAAACAGCCATGGCGAAGGCACACATCCCTGTCTTACACCTTTTTTGATGTTAAACCAGTCCGTGCAAGCTCCGTTTATCCTGACACAAGCAGTGGAATCCTCGTAAAGTGATTTCAGTGTTCGTATTAAACTACCACTCACCCCATACATAGACAATGTAGACCACAATTCACTCCTTACCACTCTGTCATAGGTCTTTTCCAAGTCTATAAAAGCGCAATAGACCTTCTGACTTTTAGCTAAGATTTTTTTGACTATACCTCGTAATGAAAAGACCTGATTCATACATCTCCTTCTTCTTCTAAATCCTGCTTGCACATCCCATATCATCTTTATTCGTTACTCTTTTAATCAATCTTTCGAAATATTCCTTCCATCTCTTTAATATGCATTTCTTTCCTTTTACCATACTACCATCTTTGTTTCTGATTTTTTTCAATTGCGAGGTGTTATTTTTACCTCTGGCTGTTCTTATGGACTTCCAGGAGAGTTTAATATTGTTTTGGAAATCGTCAGATAACCTTTTGATAATTCATTTTTATTATTTTCCTTCTTTTTTGCCACAACCTCTTTTGCCACACCTTTTAACCTTTTAACCATTCCTTACCTTGTTTACATCCTCATTCGTTGCCCTTTGCGTTCTTTGATTGGCTTTTGTAGCTAGCCAATCCAGCCAGGCTTTCTTTTTTTCTAACACTGCTTTTTTAACCTCTACGCACATTTTCTGTAACCTGCATACTTTTTTTCTTTTACTTACACCGCATACTTCAATAGCAATATCCACGATTCTTTCCTTGAATGGCTTCCACAATTTTTTAATCTCACATTCTTCATCTAAACTGTCAAATTTCTCGGACAATTTACTAACGAACTCCTTTTTTATACCTTCTTTTTGCAAATTCTTAACTTTTATACTACTTGATTCCTGCACACGATGGCGCCACCGCTTAAAGAGACGTCTTATTCGGCTCATTACTAAGAAGTGGTCTGTGTCAATACCTGCACCGTGGTATGCCCGAGTGTCCATTACTTTCTTTTTCAATCTTTCATCCACGATTACAAAATCAATTATACTTCTCTGGTGTCCTTCTTGTTTTGTGATCACGATGTAGGGAACTCCAATTATCAGATATCGGAAATCTTGGGCATTCGTAGATCATTTGTTGTGCGAATAGTACACAGATATCAGGAATTTGATACAATGGAAAACGGACCACGTAGTGGACGTTTTCGAGTATCAAACGAATGAAAGGATAGTTATTTGGTGTCTATGACATCATAATTCTAACTGAAAATTGGCTGAATAGTTCTATAGGGAATGCTAAAGTGAGCATACCTGGGTATAATACTTTCCGTAAAGATCGTGATCCCGTGATTACCAAATGGTATTCTGCAGAACGAACGCAAGTTATTATTAACAAAAAAAAAGCCCATGTTATGTATAAATCCACTTTCTCAAATGCCAATTACTTATTATTTTCTCATCGAAGATCCCAGTGTAAATTATTAACTAAACAGTGCATACATGTACATCTGTAATTCCAAAATTATTTGTACATTTTATCTCTAGATTTTTAACATGGCATTGCAAATTCTTAATTGCCAATGAACAGCATGGGTTCACAACAGGAAAATCAACTGTGACAAATTTACTTCTGTATCAGAATGATATTTTAAATGCTCTGGAAGTTAAAGATCAGATTGATTCCGTTTATGCAGACTTCTCAAAAGCGTTCGATACCGTGAATCACGAGCTTTTAATTCATGAGTTGGAAATACTTGATTTTCCACCATGGCTATTATCTTGACTAAACCTTATTAAAAGAATTCAGTATGTCAAAGTTAAGAACCATCTCTCTGATCCAGTACAAGTTACGTCAGAAGTTCCACAGGGGTCTTATCAGGGACCATTACTATTCAATTTTTATGTAAATGATTTATCATTTTAATTTGATTACTGTAATTGTTCTGAAAGAGAGTGCGTATGGATTAAAAATGAATGATTTGATCGTCAAATGCCTTGTTTACGCCGATGATCAAGTCATATTAGCGTTATCTGAAGAGGAGTTGCACGCGATGATTAATGTTATGCATGATTCCCTGAAAATCAAAGGAATGAAAATAAATGTGAGCAAAACGAAAGTAATGGTTTTTGAAAGAGAAGAAAGCATGACAAACTGTGGGGTTTCGATCGAGGGAGAAAGAGTGGAACAAGTTAATGAATTTGTGTACTTGGGTTCAAAATTTACTAGAGATCGAAAGTATGACAGTGACATTGAGCGAAGGGTGTTGGCAGGAAAACAAACTGCATAGCTTTATGAATAGCCAGAAAGTGTCAAAAAATAGAGGTGTGTTGGTTCCTACACTTATGTATGGTAGTGAATGTTGGGTTTGGCAGAAGAAGCATGAAAATAGGATTAATGCTGCAGAGATGAGTAGTCTGAGAAGTATAGCCGGAGTGACTCGGTGGATAAAGTTAAGAATAGTGAGATAAGAAAACGCTGTGGTGTAAAAGAAGATGTGGTCACAAAGATAGATAAAGGAATGCTTAGATGGTTTGGACACGTAGAAAGGATGGATAAAGGAAGATTGACGAAACAAATTTATAAGGCGAGTGTGAATGGGCAAATCGGTAGAGGTCGACCTCGGAGAACATATCTCGATCAGATCAACATTGTTTTGAAGTAAGGCCAGGTCAAGAGTACCAACAACTGAAGAGCATGTATGAGAGCACTGATGAAAGTAGAGGAAGCAAAAGATGTGTGTACGAACCGTAGCAAGTGGAAGGAAGTGGTCTCTGCCTACCCCTATGGGAAAAAGTCGTGACTTTATGTATGTATGTATGTAATTGTTTATTATTCGCTGATGATGTAAAAATCTATATTCCTATACAAACTTGATATAAATAAATTACATGAATGGTCTCTCACAAATGGTCTACCTCAATTTTGAAAAATGTTTCATTATAACGTTTACAAATCGAAAGCTTCCTTGAATTTCCAATATAAAATACATGGATTAAACATGAAACGAGTTGATAATATAAAGGACTTCGGAGTTTAGTTTTATTCTCAATTAACATACATTCCACACATAAATGCAACTATAAGCAAAGCAAACCAAATTCTGGGCTTTATTTTACGTAACTCCAGAGACTTATCAATTAATGCCTTGAAGATTCCTTACAACTCATTAGTGTGTTCTATACTTCAGTATGCATCTACAGTATGGTCTCCCCACTATTAAGTACCTATTAATTTCATTGAAAGTGTTCAGAATAGATTTCTGAGACATGTGGCCTACAGATTGAATCTACAAGTTGGAAACTAAAATTATAAGATCATTCTAACATATTTGAATATTCCAACTCTTTAGTACCGAAGAATAAGAAGTGATCTACTTACATAATTTAATTTAATCAATAAAATCTCATGCCCTAAATTATTGGAATTATTAAACTTCAGAATACCATCTAGAACCACTCGTAATACTGACCTATTCAAAGTACCTTTTCATAACACAAACTATGGCCTAAACAATTCATAAACACGATTAATGAGACTAGGTAATGAACACTGTAATCTTGGATTAAATATCTTCAACGATTCCAAACAAAAATTTGTAACTGCTCTCAAACGATCTCACTAAGGAAAACAATGTGAACCTCTAAGTTATATATTTCATATCAAGTGTACTTTTTGTCTATTTACTGCTATTTTATATGCATCATTTTACTATTTTACTAACTTAATTTAAATTTTAATGTTTTAGTGTTTTAATGTTTTTTCTATCAAATTACTTTAATCTGTAAAATTTATTGTAAAAATGAGGTAATCCGTAAATAAATAAAAATATGCCCGCAGACACCGCACAGCTTCAGCTTCAGCTCTAATTAGCCACTTTTAGGGTATTTTTCGCCATGTTATATCGACAGTACATATTGCAACAAATAACAATCCTCTATTTCGCTAGACACTCGAGGACGTCCACTATGTATCTGTTTTTCACTGTATCAAATTCTTAATATCTGTGTACTATTCGCACAACAGATGATCTAGGAATGCTCAAAATTTACGATATTTGATGTTAAGAGTGGCCTGCATCGTGTAAAGCAGTTATTCTTGTTTAAATAAACGCAGAAATTTCAAGACCTGGCATTATTCAATAAAATGCAAAGTGGCTCCTCTATTGAAATAGTTTTACAAACTGCATCAGACGCCCACCTTAAGGGCGCTTGCCCACAGGACGGTAGCGGCACAATTTGCCGCGCGCGATATATCGCGCCGCATCCGCTGAGTGCTCGCCCACTACACGGTATATCGTACGAAACGTATTTAGATCAATACTCCGTGTTGCCAGATCGATTTTAGTGAGCTTCGACGTGATGGATCGAAGAAAAGTGATTTTGTTAGCAATTGTTCTACGTAGGCGCCGAAGAAGGCAAGCTATCAAGAGGCAAAGGCGATATTGAGTCCATCCTATTTTGAGGGTCAGATATGTGGAAGGGGCATTCTATACATTATTTGAAAAATCCTGGGAAGTTCTTCAATTATTTTCGCATGAGCAGAGACAGATTTAGTCGACCGAATAAAAGAGTCTATATGTCTTTAAGATACACAAATGAGGGAATGTGTACCTCCCACCGAAATGGTAGCAGTAACATTAAGGTATGAGTATAATATTTTATTTTAGAAACAACATAGTATTTTATATAAGTATATAGAATTATTCGAACAAATCGTTAGGGATTCGAAGTTGCGCATATGTTTGTTAAGGAAAAACACCATATCCTGCTGATGTGCTGGGATAGACATACTGGGGAGAAGAAGAATCATAAGTTGAAAGCGTGGAAGTTGAATGAAGTGATGGCTGTGGCGACTGTAATGGCGGTTGATAATGCTGTTGATTTAGTTTTTTTTGTCTTATTTTGTGAACGATGCTGAGGACTTCCATGCGAAATTCTAATTTTTCATCCACGTTCATTGTTCTTACAGTTGGTAACAACGATTTGAAAAATAACTCATTCTCGTCTGGAGAAAGTTCGTATTTCGGCTGCGACATTTCTAATGTTTTAATTAGGGCTCTATCAACATCAGCATTAGCCAATGTCTTTGCTCTTTTCTTTCGCTGTTTTATTTCTTGACCTTCCAGAACCTCATCATTCCTTGGTTCTTCCGAAAGCTCTCCTCCTTTTGTTAGTGTTTCTTTAGAAGCACTATCATTCCCAGTAACTAGCAAATTATTCTCTGCCAAGCTAGATTCAGTATGATCTTGAAGAATACTCAACATGAATAACAAATTATCATGGTATAAATATTTCCTTTTTGCTGCATCTCCAGTTGTCTTTTTCAGAGATTTATTAAACGCATCCCTAATGTTTTCCCATTTATCGATGATCATAAGTTCTGAAACAAAGATAATATAATATTTTAATAAGCGTCTCATTTGCAATTTATAAAAAAGTTACTAAATATTACTACATGAGTGGCAAAAAAAGAGGCAGAATGGCTGTAATATTCCAGTTACTCTATATTGCATAATTCACCGGTCCTCAGGTTTTACAAGATATGATGGGCATTTAGTAGAAAACGTTTTTTTATTTCAGATACTTAGCAAGTGTAAACACTTTCACGGATCTTTACTATACTTACCGTTTGGGGATAACAACAATTCACCGAATTGTCCGAAAAGTGTGTCTTAGCATTTGGTCAATTTTACATAAGCAGTGCATACCCACACCGAACAAAGAAAGATGGATAACAATTGCTGAGGAGTTCAAGAGAAAAGCTCATTTTCCACACTGCATCGGTGCTGTGGACGGCAAACATATACGTGTTCGTAACTTTCCAGGCAGCGGATCTATGAATCTTAATTATAAAAGTTTTTTTTTCATTGTCCTTCTGGCAATAGTGGATGCGGATTACCGCTTTGTTTACATTGACGTTGGTGCTTATGGAAAAGATGCTGATTCCTCAATTTTTCAGCAAACTAATTTTTGGATGAAACTTCAGGATGGCACCCTGGATATTTCGTTGGCAAGTCTAGTTACACCTACAATTCAATTACCGTATGTCCTAGTAGGTGATGAGGCTTTTAGTCAAACTACATTCCTGTTACGACCCTATGGTAGACGGACAGACCTCGACGATAAGAAAACAATTTTTAACTACCGTTTATGTCGAGCTCGTAGATATGTGGAATGTGGTTTTGTAATTCTTAGTAACAAGTGGAGAATATTTCATAGATATTTGAACGTAGAAAAGACTTTCTCAAGAGATATCGTCAAGGCTTGTATAGTCCTTCATAATTTAGTGCGAGATAGAGATGGACAGACAAGTGATTACGATTATTATGTTAGTGAAAAAGGATTTCAAGATTTACCCTAAACTGCACCACCTCGGAGAGGAAGACGTGCTAACGATTTGAGGAGAACACTTTTCAGATTATTTTGTCAGCACTGACGGTTCGTGGCAGATGTCGAAAATATAAAATATACCTACTCAATGTATCAATATCTAAATTACATATTTGATTCTATAACCTATTCCTGACAAAGCCGATTTTTTGAAAACAGGAAATCACTATACTTAAGCATAAATTCAAATAATAAAATAAATGAAAATAATAAACTTGTCTGTTTGTTCATTTTTTTCCATATCATCAAATTTGGGCTCTAATGAACGGCATACTTCTTTCCATTGGCTGTCTTTTAAATTCCTGTCTTATATACGCCACATCTTTTATCCCACAAACACTTCTTACTTTCTATCAATTCAATCAAATCAATTATTTCGAAAATAAATTTCCTCTTCGGTGACATATTTTGTATTCAAAACCAACCTGTATTTTCATAGACTGCACGCATGAATGCCGTCGCGGCACTTTTTAACCAGTGGGCGACCACTACATTTAATTGTATGGGCAATTTGTGCATTTCAGTCGTTGCGATATCGTGTACGATTATTACCATTATTACAATTATTTCAATTAAGAGTTAAAAATTTATTTAAAAATTATTTAATCTACTAAAATTGTAAAGAAATTAAATTTAATTTATGTCTTTTATAGGTATAAAGTGATTTTATATGAAATAATTATCTACAATATTATAACTGACATATATTTTAATTTAAAGTAAATCAAGGTTTTATAATGGGAATGGTACCTACTCTTTTAAATAATAATGACTCATTTAATTTAAAAATGTACCACGTTATTAAAAATATAGTTTATTTTATCTATACCTATACTATGTGCAAAAATTGTATTATTTTATGTTATTTACCTAACATTTTTGATGTGTTTTATATATTTTTTCTACCTGCTGTGCAGAAAGCGTCACTTTCGGCCCGCTACGCAAAACGAGGTTGCCTCTTTCCGCCTACAGTAGGGAGAAAAATAATATACATACCACGGGCATTAAAGTAAGAAATGTCTCAGAATGTGTAATATACTATTTTCTGATTGGTGTAAAACATCGTTAAAAAATAATTTATTACCAAATTTTACCTAAGTTACCTAAGTTTTATTTACAAGTAGAATCCGCATATGGCCATAACATTTATTTTGGGTTGCCAGGTCTAAATCTTTGTGGTTTACTTAACGTTGTTTTTGTAAATAATTTGAACTAAAAGAAGTCTACAAGTCACCCAATATTAACGTTTTTTTAATTAAATTACACTAATATAAGCATACAAAATATAATAACAATTATTATCAAATAAATACTTTGCTATTATTTAGTAAATCTGTTCCCTTTTTTGGCATATTTTTACAATTGATCAGCCTAAAAAGATAGTTTTAAAATGTTTCAACATTAATTTGTTCCCCCAAAAGATACCCCAAACAAAAGTCTCCCACAAGAAATCCCGCATCTGCTCAAAAACCCCCAATATGGCAAAACTACATTTACTTATAATTATACCTGCAAATTTTAAACTAGTTGGGATAGAATAATTTTATTGACAATTTTTTACCGATTCCTGCTCGTGTATATTCAGATAAAAGATAAAAGTATTCCCCAAAAAATCCTCCAACTGCTCAAAAATCCCCCACATTGAAGGAAAAATCCCCCAATTTAAAAAAACTGCATTCATTTTTAATTATACCTACAAATTTTAAACTGGTTGGGATAGAAACATTTTAATAGCAATTTTTTACCGATTCCTGCTCGTTTATATTCGGCAAAATATTTACATAAACGCGTGTCCATTGTATTTATACAATGGCGTGACTTGTTAGTTCATGTTTTATTTAGGGTTAAAATGATTAAAAATATTGCCCGCCATACATTTTTTTTTATTTTACGCATTACCGCGCACTTTATTGGCTTATTAAGAAACGATATTTTGAGGCTCGAAAAAATTGCATTGGGTTGTAATACTAGTTGTTATAAATACAGTGGTCCAATGAACTCACTAAAGAACTTTGGAGTAAAAAAATCTAACCTAACCTAACCTAAATGAAATTTAAACTTACAATGTCGAAGTCAACAAGCAAACTGACTGCTCTCGTATTAAAGTGAAGAAAACTTTTAACTCAGCACAGTGTCAATTATTAAACAAATTGTGTTTTGGATGAATTATCCTATTAGGCGAATTGTTTTTAGACCAATATTCATTGCACGAATGGTATATTATACAAATTATACAAATTATTCTGAAATTCATTTGATACGATTGGTCCCATGCATACGATGCGGACCTGGGGATGCTTATATTTAGCTAAGATCGCATAAAAACTAACTGGGCTTACCCAAGGAAAGATACGATTTTAATGAAAGAGAAAATTCCATCAGTCGTTAAAAAAACTAAAAAATGCGTTAACTACTGCACCTTTTTTTAATTACCCTTTGTTTTATACATTCAAGAAAAATAAGGATTGCTTTTAAGGTCGACCACTAACAACCTAGAATAATCAAAAGTGACCAGGAAAATAATTCAGGATGGTCTTGTAGAGCAGTATCCCATTGATAATTGTGATTGTTATCCAGTATAGTTATCTGAGCTTAAAGCCAAGTTGCTTCCTTTTTGTAAGGATGTGTTTCTAGTGTTACTGGAGAACAGTTCTCTCTTCAGTTTGTAAATGTTACCTGGACTGGCTTGGACTTATTTTCTCTGATGTGCCACTGCTTAACCAGTGTTCAATTCTACTGAGATGATTTTGCAAGATTTGTGATGCCTTTTTGTTGTCCTTTAACGACGCTAAGATGACGGTATCGTCTGCAAATGTTGCTGCTAGACTGTTATCACTCGTTGGTAGATCAGTGGTACATAAGAAAATGGCGATCTGCAAGGTAGGATTTAAGGAGAGAAATATAGTTTATGGGAAATGCTTTTCGTAATTTGTATAAAAGTCCAGGATGCCAAACTTTATCGAATGCCTGCGTGATGTTTTTGTCTTTTAAAAAGTACTAGAGTATTTGGTATAATGGGAAAGGACGGGTCAGTCCACTTGCTGCACTAAATGAGGGTATGCAGAAGGTATTCCTGCATTTAGCGTTTCCAGAATGACTTCTGAATATGGAGTTACAGTTTTCACCTTTGTAAAAGCACTATATTGATATCTCCAATTTTCGGATCGGAAAGAGAATTAATGGATTAAAGTGTTAAAAAATGCCCGGGAGTTAAAGCTTGCAAATCATTGGGATCAACTATCACAATGACCTGGAATTCAAAACTGCCTTGATATGTACAAAAAGGTGATGAGTTCTTTAAAGGAAAGCATTTGAGAGATTATCATTGCCAAAGTTCAGAGCTGTTAGACAATTTATATGAAACTGAATCTGCCTTTTAGCATTAACAGCTTCCGAAAGGGAAGCATATATTTGCGGGCACCAATGAAGTTGGTTCCAGAATTGCAATATAAATAAGAGCATCTACCTCTCCATGCAATAAAACGACGTAGAGCCGCGAGAAGCGCTTAAGTTCATACGTTCGCCCACTCTAAAGACCCCATCTGAAGAAAAGGGTTCAACTTTCGTAAGGTTTTTGAAAACAATTTTTTACTTTTTAGGAGAGAAATTGTAGGAGAGAAAAAGATAAAGAGCATTAGATACTTGGTTTAACTCCTTAAAATGGTTAATTAAACCTGTCGAATACATTTAATTGGAGGCAAAAAAGGAATACACTTGCGTAGACTTTTGAGGCAAAGATTCGAATCTACCCATGATAACCCATCCGAAAATGGTTTAAAAAGCTACGGGTTCGTGGATAGAAGTACTGACGGTTTTTCAAGTGCAAAGGAAGCCATAAATATCTGCACCTAAGAGCAAAGAGGAGAAATTCTGAAAAGTGGGGGTCAGCTAACTTGAGTTGGAAAAATTAAAAAAAGCTTTGGGAGGAGAGTATTTCCCCTGTTTGAGGAAAGCAAATGGTGGGCAGGACCACGAAATCAAGTGTAATAGAGGGTTGATCAGCATTCACAGGTTTAACAGTGCAAGAAACACCTTGCTTAGACTGCGAACTCAGTGCGCCAATGCCTGGAATCAAATTTTGCACTTGGTCCTAAATCTATTATTTATATTACACAATTGGTTACAATTGGTTACCTCATTACAAAAGTAGTATTTTTTTAATAATTTTTTTAAACATCAACGAAATTGTATGATATATTTGAATCCACCCTGTATACAAGATCCATCATAATAAACGCTAGGTACCCATAGAAAAGGACGAGAAAGGGCGCGGATACGGAGGTAGTAAGGGAGTCTTTGAGAAGAGACAAAAGTGTACAGATGCATTTTTTGTAATGGATAGAAGTTTGAATACGCTTTACAATAAATATAGTTTTTGAGTGAAATACGTTTTTATTATTTCTTACAAGCAGCGGTGGGATTGTGAACATTTTACTATTTTCTTATTTATTATTTTGAAAGAAAAAAAAAGAGTATTGATAAAAATGGGAAAACGGAAAAGTCGTAATCGTGGACGTGAAGAAGGACGTCGCCGCCGACAAAGTAGTAGTAGTTCAAGTACTACCCAAGTTCTTTGAGTTTAGATAGTAGTAGATCATCATCGATAAACTTAAAACGTTTGAAAAAAAAAGAACTAAGTGACATTAAAGACAGAACTTTTTGTAAAGTGCGCGTATGGTGCCAATTTTTGACCCTTCGCGTGATGATATTACGGCCGAAGAGTGAGTCTGGAAGGTTGAAACTTTGGCTAGTCGATACAAATGGGATGATCACTCTGTTGTTCGACTGATTTTAAACTGTCTTGGGGAAATGCATGACGTTTGCATTCAGGTGAAAACCAGTTGGACAGAAATCAGGAATAGCGTGCTGGACCAGTTTCGTAAGTGTGTTCCATTTGCTAATTTATTAAAAGACGCACCTAATTACGAAACAAGGGTAGGTCAGAAATTAGAATGGAGTTGTTGCTCCCACACTTGATTTTTTAAGGACAGATATTGTCACAATGGAGTTGTTACGCTTATATTCGATTTTTACGGACATATATTATCACAAAGGAGTTGTTACACTCCCATTCGATTTTTTATGGACAGATATGGTCAAAACATTTTAGTATCACGGTATTTTATTTTTTTGTTGTAGTTGTAAATATAGTGGGACAGATATTGTCAAAACATTTTAGTATTACGGTATTTTATTTTTGTTGTTGTAGTTGTAAATATAGTGGGACAGATATTGTCACAATGGAGTTGTTACGCTCATATTCGATTTTTTACGGATAGATATTGTCACAAGGGAGTTGTTACGCTCACATTCGATTTTTACGGACAGATATTGTCACAATAGAGTTGTTACGCTCACACTTAATTTATTAAGGACAGATATTGTCATGTGTAAATTATTTCTAGGTATAATTTATTCCTGTAGGAACAGATAATTCTATTTTTGGCAGTGATTGGTCTGAGGACAGACCTTTTATGCAGGATGGCCGAGTGTAAGATATACATTTGGATCCATCCTGTATACAAGATCCATCGGTTGAGTTATAAACCCATAGAAAAGGACGAAAAAGGGCGCGGATACGGAGGTAGTAAGGGAGTCTTTGAGAAGAGACAAAAGGGTACAGACGCATTTTTTGTAATGGATAGAAGTTTGAATACGCTTTACGATAAATATAGTTTTTGAGTGGAATACGTTTTTATTATTTCTTACAAAATAGTTAGTTTTTCCTTATACCTATCACCTCCAACAATTACCATGATAATTTCTCACCTTCGTAATTAATAATTATATGGTTACAGTTCACGCTCTTCTCACAATCATCACAATAAAACTGCTCATTTTAACAACCGATATGATTTATTATCATTCGCCCACCGTGTTTACCGTTTCCTCTCTTTTACCCCGAATTTCAACAGAGTTTGCCCGCTTACCCACTCTTAAAATTAATAAATTAGACTATTTTAAGATTTCCTTAAATAGCTAAATAAATGTTTACTTTCTGTAAACTACTGTAAACTATCCTGTAATGCTTAAATTTTATTTTCAATAATATTAATTGAAACTCTTAGGATATTTATTTTAAACGTATCACAATCAAATAATACTAAGTAAGTATTTATTTTACCACTTTAAACTTATTTCACTAAGTTAACAGTTTAATATGCTTTGATGAATTTTTATTCTAATTAATTGTTCATGAAAAATCTGTAAACATCAAGCTTTTAAATATTTTAACAGGTTTGTTAAAATAACAACGTGTCCCAACGAAAACTTGACCCTCCCCCAAAAACTCAGAAACCAAGAGTTTCTTTAACATTTAAAAAACATGTCAACTTTTATTGGTAGGGAGACAAATTTTCATACAAACTTTTTTTTAATAGCACGTGTAGTCGAGTGATATCTTTTGAAAGGTAATTTAATTCTCTACACAACAATATAATTTTTTTTTAATTTATAAAATAAACGCAGATGTTATGGATTTAACTAATTTATTTAAAGAATATCAGTAATAACACAAAAACTTTAAATTTCACCAAATTAACAAATTTAATGTTTAAAGTGACCTCCGCTGACCGTCATACAATTATACAATCTATTTTCAAAGACTTTTCTAACATTTACAAATACTTCCGGTGTCAGAAATCGGCATTTGTCACAATTCTTTGTCGCCACTCTGCAAGGTCTGCAGGTGGAGTGACCTATATTTTTTATTTAAAGTGTCCCCAAAAAGAAAAATCCAATGGCTACAAACCCGGTGATCTGGCTGGCCACTTTATTGGACCCCTTTTGCCAATCCAATGACATAAAAAATGTTGGTTCGTACGCGTCTATCATAATGTTAAAAAATTAGTTATAACCAACATTTCCAGGGCGTTGGATTGGCAGAAGGTGTCCAATAAAGTGACCGTCAAGATCACCGGATATCTCGCCATTAGATTTTTTTTTGTGGGAACACCCTGTATGTCTTGGTAAGTAATATTGTTGTATTTTTTTTAGTTGCTGTGGTAGTCGCATTTTTTGTATGTTGGGCTCCTTTTCATTTGCAAAGACTTTATGCTATTTACCACAAACCAACAAGAGAAAATCGTAATATGTATATGCAAATCTACGGAATTATTACTTACATTAGCGGCACATTATTTTACACCTCTGCTACAATTCACCCTATTCTTTACAGTATTATGTCAGCAAAGTTTAGGGACGCTTTTAAGGTAAGTAAAAAATAGCTTAAAAAATAAATAAAATTTAAACATCCGTGGCTTGAAGTAGTCATATTCAAAGCAATAATAAAAATTGGAATGCGCAATTATTGGTTGTGACGAAGTACGAGGGCAGTTTGATAAGTCAGTGACTTTTTGAATTTCCCGCGCAGTTACTCCAAATGCAACAGTGCTGCCGTCAACTATAATCTTTCAGTGGACAACTTTCTAATTTTGAGCAAGCTACGTCGTGCAGTTGGTGTTTGATAGCCGTTCAAAGCAGACAACCTCGTGAATTTTTACGAAAATGGAAAAAGGAAAGACTTGATAAATACTACGGGGACTCGGCACCATTAATTTCAATGGTTAAGAAGTGGTTTACAGAGTTCCGTTATGGTCGTACCAGCTCTAGTGACGTCGAACGTCCAGGTCGCCCAAAAGAAGTGATCACGCCGGAACATGAAAAAACTCTCTGCGAGATGGGTGCCGCGATTGCCACACTCGACCATAAGCGCAATCGTGTGACCACTTCAAAAGAGTGTTTAGCGATGTTCAGCCGTAATCCGGACGAATTTTTGCGCCGTTTTGCTACTGTGAATAAAACATGGATCCATCACAACACGCCAGAGAGCAAGGAACAATCGAAACAGTGAGTTGCTCGGGGTGAACGTGGACCAAAGAAGGCGAAACAGAGTCTGTCAGCCAACAAGGTCATGGCCACAGTTTTTTGGGATGTACGCGGTGTCATTTACATCGATTGCCTCTAGAAAGGTAAAACTATCACCGGCGAATATTATTCAAAGCTTTTGAACAGATTCGACGTTGATTTGAAGCAAAAACGGCCGCATTTGGCGAAGAAGAAAGTGCTGTTCCATCAAGACAATGCACGTGTGCACACTTGTCTAGTCACGATGGCTAAAATCCACGAATTGGGATACGAACTGCTACCCCATCCAGCATATTCTTCAGATTTAGCCCCCTGCGACTATTTTCTGTTTCCAAACCTAAAGAAATGGCTGGGCGGTAAGAGATTTGAGTCGAATGAAGAAGTCATTACCGAAACAAACACGTTATTTGAGAGCTTTAAAAAAACCTATTATTTGGAGGGAATAAAAAAATTAGAAAAACGCTGGACTAAATGTATCGAGCTAAAAAGTGATTATGTAAAAAAATAAAATGTTTATTTGCGGAAAAAAATTTGTTTTATTCAAAAAGTCACTGACTTATCAAACCGCCCTCGTAATATAACTATAATAATACTTAACAGCGAACAATTAACAAAAAGCTAAAAAGTAAATTTTTGTTTTTATCAAAGATGTAAGTATCTAAGTTTCTTTATTTAAAATACAATTTAATAATTATATAAAGGTATCAATATGTACCTAATGCTGCACCAGCATTTGTAGCCAACACAAAAAAAAAATTATATGGGAATTTCTATCACATTATTTACAATTTATTACAACAAAACTCGATTTTTTTACAGGCGTGGATTTCTGAAAAATAATATTTTTTTCGTCAAAACTCGCACTTTCTAAGTTTTAAAGGAAGTACGAAATTCTTACACCACCCCACACTAACAAAAATTACTTCTAGTGATAAAATGAATCATTTCAAATATCTTATTTACTCTAGAGTTTATTTTACTGCTCAACACGGTTAAAAATTATTTTATTTTGTCAAACCACATGATTTATGTGTTTCAATTCGACTATCAATCTCTTACACCACCCCACGCTATAAAAAATTAGTTCAAGTGATAGTTTCAAAAATATTTTAGATATACTTTCCACTCCCGAATTTATTACACCGCTCAATACGGTTAAAAATTCTTTTATTTGGTCAAACCACGCGATTTATGTGTTTGAATATTATTATCAGCTTCTAATACCACCCCACACTATATGAAATTACTTTAAGTAATCAAATAAATCGTGTTAAAGATATCTCACCCACTCCCGAATTTATTACACTGCTCAACACGGTTGAAAATTATTTTATTTGGTCAAAACATGCGGTTTATGTGTTTCATTTCGATTATCAATTTCTTACATCAGCCCACTCTATAAAAAATTACCACTAGTGATAAAATAAATCATATTTCAGATATTTTATTCGCTCCCGAATTTATTACACCGCTCAATACAGCTCAAAGTCATTATTTTTTGGTTAAAATTCGAACTTCTTGAGTTTTAATGAAAGTACCAATTTTTTACACCATCCCACACTATCAAAAATTACTTTTAGTGTTAAAATAAATTATATTTTAAATATCCTATTTACTCTCGAATTTATTACACTGCTCAAGACAGAAAAAAAAAATTATTTTGTCGAACCACGCGATTTATGTGTTTATATTCGACTATCAATTTCTTACACCACCCCACACTATGAGAAATTACTTCTATAGTAATAAAATGAATCTTATTTCAAATGCACTCCCGAATTTATTACACTGCCTAACACGGTTAAAAATTATTTTATTTGGTAAAACCACGTGATTTATGTGTTTTAATTCGACTATCAATTTCTTACACTACCCCAAACTATGAAAAAATTACTTTTAGTGATACTTTAAATTATATTTTAAATCTCTTGTCCACTCCCGAATTTATTACACTGCTCAATACGAATGAAAATTAATTTATATAGTCAAACCTCGCCATAAATATGTTTTAATTCGATTATAATATAATATATAATATATATAATATATATAATATAATATAATATATATAATATAATAATATAATATATATAATATTATATTGATGTAATAAATTGTTATTACATCACCCCACACTGTAAAAAATTACTTCTAGTAATAAAATGAAACATATTTTAGATATCTCATTCACTCCCAAATTTATTACATTGCTCAGCAAAGCTTAAAGTTATAGATTTTCGAACAAAACTCGCACTTTCTGAGTTTTAAAGGAAGTACCAAATTTTTACACCACCCTACACTATAAAATATTACTTTTAGTGATAAAATGAATCATATTTTAAATATCTCATTCACTCCCGAATTTATTACACTGCTCAATACGGTTGAAAACTCTTTTATCTGGTCAAACCACGCGATTTATGTTTTTCAATTCGACTATTAATTTCCCACACCACCCTACACTATAAAAAATTACTTTTAGTAATGGTTTTAATTATATTTTGGTTATCTTATTCGCTCCCGAATTTATTAAATTCTTTTATCTGGTCTGGTTTGATTATCAATTTTTTATACCACCCCACACTATATAAAATTACTTTTAGTGATAAAATAAATCGTATTTTTGATATCTCACCCACCGCCGAAATTATTACACTGCTTAACACGGTTGAAAATTATTTTATTTGGTGAAAACATGCCATTTATGTTTTTCAATTTGATTCTCAATTACTTACACCACCCCACACTATAAGAAATTACTTCTAATAATAGTTTAAATTATATTTTAGATATCTTGTCCACTTCCGAATTTATTACACTGCTCACCACGGTTAAAAATTTTTTTATTTTGTCAAACCACGCGATTTATGTCTTTTAATTCGACTATCAATTTCTTACACCACCCCACAGTATAAAATATTTTTTCTAGTAATAGTCTGAATTATATTTTGGATATCTTATCCACTTTAGATATTATTACACTGCTCAATAGGTTTGAAAAATTATTTTATTTGTTTAAACCACGAGATTTATGTTTTCCATTTTGATTATTAATTTCTCACACCCCCCACACTATAAGAAATTACTTTTAGTAATAAAATAAATTTTATTTTAGATAATTTATCTACTTCCGAATTTATTACACTGCTTAACACAGCTCAAAACCATAATTTTTTGGTCAAAACTCGAACTTTCTAGGTTTTAAAGAAAGTACCAAATTTTTACACTATAAAAAAACTTTTTTAGCATTAAAATAAATTATATTTTAAATATCTCATTCACTCTCGAATTTATTACATTGCTCAACACGGTTAAAAAATCATTTTATTTTCTCAAACCACGCGATTTATGTGTTTCAATTTGATTCTCAATTTTTTACACGACCCCACACTGTGAGAAATTACTTTTAGTGATAGTTTGAACTATATTTTAGATATTTTGTCCACTCCCGAATTTATTTCACTGCTCAATACAGTTGAAAATTCTTTTATCTGGTCAAACCACGATATTTATGTGTTTCATTTCGATTATCAATTTCTTACACCATCCCACTCTATAAAAAATTATTTTTAGTAATTAAATGAATCATATTTTATCCGCTCCCGAATTTATTACACTGCTTAACACAGCTTAAAATCATAATTTTTTGGTCAAAATTTGAACTTTCTGAGTTTTAATGAAAGTACCAAATTTTTACACCAACCCACACTATGAAAAATTACTTCTAGTGATAAAATGACTTATATTTCAAATATCTTTTTTACTCTCGAATTTATTACACTACTCAACACGGTTAAAAAATTATTTTATTTTGTCAAACAACGCGATTTATGTGTTTCAATTCAACTATCAATTTCTTACACCACCCCACCACACTATAAATAGATACTTTTTGTGATAGTTTGAATTATATTTTAGATATCTTATCCACTCCCGAATTTATTACACTGCTTAATACGGTTAAAAATTATTTTATTTGTTTAAACTACGCCATTTACGTTTTATTTCTGCTATCAATTTCTTACAGCACCCCACACTATAAGAAATTACTTTTAGTGATAAAATAAATCATATTTCATTTATTTCATTCACTTCTAAATTTATTACACCGCTCAATACAGCTCAAAATTATAATTTTTTGGTAAAAAATTGCACTTTTTGAGTTTTAAAGTAGGTGCGAAATTCTTACACCACCTCACACTATAAGAAATTACTTCTAGTGATAAAATACAGCATGTGTTTTGTAGTGTTGTGGTTCCTGGACCCTCCGTTTGCTGTGGGGTATCCCATACCCCCAGACCCCCCGGTACAATTTTTAGCTGAGGACCCCAAATGGTCCCAGTCCGGGCCTCAATAGATGGTGGGTATATTAAAGACTCCAATATTTCATTATTTATTTTTCAATTTAAGTACTATCGTTTTGAGGTTTCAATACAGGTTATCGAAAAAGCGAAAATATCAAGATTTGAATAGCTTGGTCACCCTATAGGAGATATTGCGTTCAAATTTTGTACGGGGGTATCTGAATCGAATGAATCATCTACTTACTCTATGAAAATATTTCAAGCCCTTGATAAACAAACGATAGTAGGCCTTTCTTAAATTTGTCCATATTTTCGAGGAGAGCTCGTTAAGTATAATTATATTATTATTTTTTAAAATCGTTTCAAATTGAGAAATCGAGAGTGGATAAGATATTTGAAATATAATTTAATTTATCACTAAAAGTAATTTTTCATAGTGTGGGGTAAAGTAAGAATTTAAACTTCCTTTAAAACTCAAAAAGTTCGAATTTTGACCAAAAAATTATGATTTTGAGCTGTGTTAAGCAGTGTAATAAATTCGGGAGTGTATAAAATATCTGATTCATTTCATTACTAGAAGTAATTTCTTATAGAGTGGGATGGTGCAAGAAATTTATAATCGAAATGAAACACATAAATCTCGTGGTTTGAACAGAATTTTCAACCATGTTGAGCAGTGTAATGAATTCGGGAGTGAACAAGATATCTAAAATATAATTTAAACTATTACTAGAAGTAATTCTTATAGTGTGGGGTGGTGTAAGAAATTAAAAATCGAATTGAAACATATAAATCGCATGTTTTAACCAAATAAAATAATTTTTAACAGTGTTGAGCAGTGTAATAAAATCGGAAGTGGACAATTAATATAATTCAATATTAATATTAATTAATATTAATATAATTCAAACTATCACAAGAAGTAATTTTTTATATTGTGGGGAGGTGTAAAAATTTAATACTTTCCTTAAAACTCAGATAGTTCGAATTTTGACAAAAAAATTATTATTTTAAGCTTTTTTAAGCATTGTAATAAATTCGGAAGTGAAAAAAAATCTGAAATATGACTTATTTTATCATTAAAAATAATTTTTAAAGTATAGGGTGGTGTAAAAAATTGATAGTCGAATTGAAACAAATAAATCGCGTGGTTTCACCAGATAAAAGAATTTTTAACCGTATTGAGCAGTGTAATAAATTCGGGAATGGACAAGATATCCAGAATATAATATAAACTATCACTAGAAGTAATTTCTTATAGTGTGGGGTAGTGTAAGAAATTGATTATCGAATTGAAACACATAAATCGCATGTTTTGACCAAATAAAATAATTTTCAACCGTGTTGAACAGTGTGATAAATTCGGGAGTGGATGAGATATTTAAAATATGATTCATTTTATCACTAAAAGTAATTTTTTATAGTGTGAGGTGGTGTAAAAATTTGGTACTTTCTTTAAAACTCAAAAAGTGCCAGTATTGTCCAAAAAATTATTATTTTAAGCTGTGCTGAGCATTGTAATAATTTTGGGAGTGAATGAGATATTTAGAATATGATTTATTTTATCACTAGAAGTAATTTTTTTTAGTGCGGGGTAGTGTAAAAGATTGATAGTTAAATTGAAACACATAAATTGCATGCTTTGACCAAATAAAATAATTTTCAACAGTGTTAAGCAGTGTGTGTGTGTTGAGATATCTTAAATACGATTTATTTTATTATTAAAAGTAATTTTATATAGTGTAAGGTGGTATAAAAAATTGATAATCAAATTAAAACACATAAATAGTGTGGTTTGACAAGATAAAATAATTTTTAACCGGACAGTGTAATAAATTCGGGAGTGTATGAGCTACTTAAAATTTGATTCATTTTATCACTAGAAGTAATTTCTTACAGTGTGGGGTGGTGTATGAATTTCGTACTTCCTTTAAAACTAGAAAGTGCAAGTTTTTACCATAAAATTGTTATTTTTTAGAAATCCATGCCTGTAAAAAAAATCGAGTTTTGAGCTGTATTGAGCAGTGTAATAAATTCGGGAGTAAATGAAATATTAATAAATAAAATAATAATATAATATAATATATATATATATATATATATATATATATATATATATATATATAATATTATAATAAAATAATAAATATTTTTTAAAGTGTGGGGTGGTGTAAGAAATTGATAATCGAAATGAAACACATAAGTCGCGTGGTGTAATAAATTGAAATTAATGTGTAAGAAATTCCGATATAATTTTTTTTGTGTGGGCTATAAATGCTGGTGCAGCATTAGGTACATGGTATCAATACACACATCAATAGTCTTATTATTGACAATGGTTTTAAATTTAATTAGGTACTTAATTTAATTAATTTTGTATTACAATACAAAACATAATTCACATATTTTAAAAAACACCAAGTTATTACCTTTTCCTCCTAATGAATAAGCTTGTAACAAAAAATATTTTTGATGCTGAATCATAACTTAAAAAATTGATTTAAAATTATTACGTCAAAATCATAGTCCCTTTACATATTAACTTGAAGGTATACAAGAGCATTCAACAATCTTTTGATCGGCTGTACTATGGCACGTACCTACACGTTGATTCAAAGCTAGATCATCTTCTTCTTCTGATTATGCACTATCCATTAATGTATGTTTGTGACAATACGATTTCTGGATGTAAAAACCAGTCTTTTAATGGTCTTTAGTCCCATTTATTGCCTTGTTTGTTTGTGTGCGTGCGTGCGTGCGCGTGTGTGTGTGTGTTTGTGTGTGTGAATGTGTGCGTGTGTCCATATATCTGCTCATTTTATTATTTTTTTCCTTTCTTTTTTTTTCTTCTTGCTCTTACTCTTCTTTTTTTTTATATTTTCTTTTTAAACCAAATTATTAAACCAAATCATAAAAAGTCCAATTAAAATACATATTCCAACTGCTATTACTGATAATTCCCCCAAAAGCAACTCTAGAATTGATTTCTGCAATATTCGAGGCGTCAATTTTTACATTAATTCAGTACCTGCAAACCTACAAACTCATTTACTGGCTCTGACAGAGACACAAATCAAACCCTCATCCAACAACACGCATCTTTTGTGTCCTGGTTTAGAACTCAAAACAAGATTCAAATTTAAGACCATCCTCTGTGTTTACACTCGCAGCGATATTTCCTGTTGCAGACAGGAGAACTTAAAACCAAAAGACGGCCTAGAGATCATGTGGTTTAAGTTAACCTTACAAAAATTACCAAAATTTCTCTGCTACCTGTATATTTCTCCTACCAACCCTCCTTAAGCCAATATCTTTCCGACACGCTGGAGCTATTGCAAACTTACCACCCTAAGACAGAAGTTATATTTTTGGGTGATTTCAATGTTCACAACGCGAACTGGCTGAGATCCAACCGCATCGACAACGCCAGTCTGGAAGCTGAGAATTTTGCGATAAGTCACAACGTGACCCAGCTAGTAAAAGAATCTACCCACATACCCGATAACCCCAATCACCAAGCCGACATTTTTGATTTCTTCCTTATGACACATCCCGACCCGTAACAAGTCTCTATAACCGCTCCACTCGGAAAATCTGATCAAAAACTCATCTCAGCCACGTCCAAACAAAAAACTTCGCCAAAAATCGCATCTGCTACCTCTATTGTCTGGCATTACAGATCAGCCAAATGGGATGAACTAAGGGACTTAAACCCATCATTTCCATGGAAAGATGTCTGCTTTCGCTCACAAGACCCATCAACATGTGCAGAATCTGTCACCGAAATCATAAGGCTAGGTATGGACTCATACATTTCTCATGGTACAATACGGATCTTCAACCCTAAACCCTGGTCAACCAAGAATGCAACCATGCGGTGCGTGACAAAAATCAACCATATCGATTCTGGTGCGAATTCCTGACAATTGCTAACGGGTTAAAGCCTTTGTTCACGCGTGAAACACCTGCAATAGAACGATTGACCTTGCCAAAGAATCTTACGACACGAGAATATGCAAGAAGCTTGTAAATTCCCCTCCTTGATCAAAGAGCTTGTGGTCTTTGGTTAAGGCCACAACTTCTTCTCTACCACCACTCGAGAGGTCCAACGGCACGACAGCCGTAACTTCCAACAAAAAATCGGATCTGCTGGCCGGAATGTTCTGTACTAACTCAACCCTCGATACCAATGTGAAACAACCCCCAACGATACCTAGAATAAACTCATCAATTCCTTAGGTCGCTATCCGCCATCACACTATCAGGAAAATCCTACAAAATCTTGATACTAATAAGGCAGTAGGACCAGATAGAATTCCGACAATGACAATTGTCCTGTAGACCTGTGCTCAAGAGCTCACCCCAGTTTTTTGTAGACTCTTTAAGCTATCATACAGCAAAGGAGTATTTCCGTCCATGTGAAAAAACGCTCAAGTCCAACCCATTCCAAAAAAAGAAAAGAAGACTATTCTTGCGAATATCAACCTATTGTATTGCTCTCGGTCATATTCAAAACCACCACAAACCCCATTTACAGTTTCGCAGACTACAGCACACTTGTCTCAACTTTCACATCCTATCGATCACTTTCGGTGATACAAATAGACTCAGGCAGAAACAAGTTGACTCCATTAATAGAGATCTTTAGGCAATTGTCGAGTGAGGTACCAAATAACTTAATAAAGCAGTGATTTTGTATTTAAAGTGTACATTTTAAAAAAAAAAATTATTGCGTAGGCTTTCGACTTTCGTCATCTTCAGTGCTTCATGGTCAGGTAACAGAAAGTGTTACAATTTAAAAGTAAAAGGCTAAACAAACGAAAAACACGTTAAAATTAGATGTGGTCAGTCAAGATGTCAACTCATTTAAATGAGTGGCCATCTAATTTTAATTTATAATTTTAACATGTTTTTCGTTTGTTCTGCATTTTACTTTCAAATGTGATGACTAAGTGTATTTAGCTTCACACATTCAAACCAAATATCTTGTTTAGTTCAAAGCCCAGAAAACACAAAACGCCACGTTGTCCAAGAAAGTGAATTTCTCAAATCATTTCATTACAATATACGGAAATATCCTTGAATCAAGTCCCTTCCTCTCGATTTTGGGAGTCATGGTGTCTAATAATATGTCTTGGTATGACCATGTTGCTAACATCACAAAGTCAGCAAGCCAGAGGCTAGGTTTTGTGTGGAAAGCTAAAAAGTTTTTTACTCCTGATCAACTGTTGACGACGTACAAGGCTTAATTCCGACCTCTACTGGAGTATTGCTCCCACATATAGGGTTCAGCACCAAGGTATTCTCTTCGTCTTCTAGATTCCATTTAAAAAAGAGCCATTCGGTTGATAAACAGCTCAACTCTCACAGATACGCTTCACCCAATGGAACATAGAAGAAAAGTTGCAGAGCAGACATTACTCAACAGATATTTCCATGGCAGATTCTCTAGAGAAATAAAAACTCTTGTACCAACACTGGCCCCATTCGGCCAAAGAACTCGGCACGCTGATCAGTCTCACCCATTTACTCTCAAGATTGACACTACAAGGAGCAATCTTCTTTAAGAATTTTTTTTTACAGGGCTGCTACGGAATGGAACAAGCTTCCAAAATCAGTTTTTCCAGATAACTATCTAATAGTCACAGTTCGGGCTATCCGCGGCCCACACGATAGCTATACCCTTTTTGCGACTATTTTTGTAAAAAAAAAGTTGGGGGTCATTATGTCACGTTCGTTCGATGTTAAAAAGGCGATGGCCGTTCATTTATATAATTATTAAGAATATCCTCGTTGGGTCGTTACGTCACGTTCGTGGATTGTACAGGGTATAGTCATTCCAAACAGGCACAAGGTATTACTGGTTGGAGTAGCGGCTTACTTTCGTTAATTATACAGGGTAAAGTCATAATGTTCAATGTTAAATTAAAAAGTAAATGTTGGGTTTGGCAGAAAAAGCATGAAAATAGGATTAATGCTGCGGAGATGAGTAGTTTGAGAAGTAGAGCCGGAGTGACTCGGTTGGATAAAGTAAAAAATAGTGAGATAAGAGAACGCTGTGGTGTAAAAGAAAAAGTGGTTACAAAGATAGATAAAGAAATCCTTAGATGGTTTGGACACGTACAAAGGATGGATGAAGGAAGATTGACCAAACAAATTTATAAGGCGAGTGTGAATGGACAAGTTGGTAGAGGTTGACCTCGGCGAACATATCTCGATCAGATCAACATTGTTTTGAAGAAAGAAAAAGAAGAGTACCAACAACCGACGAGCATAAGAGCTCTGATGAGAGTAGAGGCTGCAAAAGATTTGTGTAAAAACCTTAGCAAGTGAAAGGAAGTGGTCTCTGCTACCCCTACGGGAAAAAGGCGTGACTATATGTATGTATGTATGTAAAAGGGCATTCCGTTATTATACGTTGGAGTGGGACAAACAACACTATGATGGTCATGTGACGTTCGTTGACAGGGTCATGACGAACAGCTAAAGTTCCAAATAGGCATGTCTGATTGGTCGGAATGGTACAAGCGACAAATGATGGTCACGTGACGTTCGTTGACAGGGTCGTGACGTCTAATTCGTCGACAGGGTCGTGACGCCACATTCATTGACAGGGTCGTGACATTTCAAAAAGGCAAATTTTAGCAACGATTAGGGTATTTATAAAATTATTAAAGCGTTAATAATGGAATGGAATATCCAAAGAATTCTAATATTTTACGAAATAAAACACACATGCTGATTAATATTTTTTATTTTAAGAATGTATCATGCAAAACAATAATTGCATCGAGACCGTTTCCTCACCCCATCTACCCATGCAGAACTGCTTACATAATTAAATAATCCTAAGTTTAAAGTAGTTCGTTGTTTAATTCAGTTGTGCAAAGAAAGAACGCGAGGCAAGTAAAAAAAAAGGCAGACAGTTAAAAAGTAGACATTAAATAAAATAAATATAATAAATTAAGAGTAAACATTAATTTTAAAAAACGAGCTTTTATTTTAATGTCCTTCTTTTAATATTGACTTAAAACATCATTACACAATTTATTATGTAATAAAAGCTTGTCGCGAGATTTAAGTACTCATATTTACTTAGTCTAAAAATTCTAAAAATTAAAATCAATCAGTTATAGTTATTTAATTTACTTGATTATCTACATAGGGTAAATTTTGCGACAAGCTTTTATGACATAATAAATTGTGTAATGACGTTTTAAGTTTATAGAAAAAGTTATCACCCAATAGGTTTCTCAGTTTGGTCACCTCATTCAACGCATCATTGTTGCAAGATCATTTGCCGGTTAATTACAAACAGTCTAGCTCTTCAATAAGGAGATCTTCTAATGTTTTTACGTCTTAAGGCCACGTAAGCTTGACCTTTGATTTTGGAGTTCTCCTTCTCCTAGACAAATTGCAAACCCATGCTGTTGACGTGATTAATGAACAAAAAACCAAGCTACTACTGCAAAGCTGACAACAACGCAATTGATTAGGCCAAAACATCACATTTGATAATTACAATTTTAAAGTAGTGAAAGACTACCTACCTCGGCTTAAACATATCACATGACAATGACTGTTGAAAATTCGTTATTTCAACAGTAGAATTTCTCTCCACGCAATTCCTTGATTTAAAACCCCCTTATTACAGCAGCTTGGCGCGTGATATAGGCAATCAATTATACACCTGGTTGAGGTAAACTGTGGGAAGCAGCGATAAAAAGCACCAAATTTTATCTGATTAGGATCATAGTAAATTCAGTTTACACTTTTGAACAACTGGCAACAGTTTTTGCCCAAATCGAAGCAATATTGAAATTACGCCCCATTTCAACTCTGTCAGCAGACCTGTCTGACTTAAATCTCTTAACTCCAGGTCATTTTATCATTGGAGCCCCATTGACTGCTTTTTCCGATCCGGACGTTACTTCCATCCCTAAAAATCGTGTTTCTTTTTGGCAACAATGCTCGCGCTCTCAGCAGCACTCACTATTTAAATCGGCTTTAAAACCGCCCAAAATGACTGATCTCCACTTCTGGACCCTCAATTAATGATCTAGTTCTTGTAAAAGGAGAAGATACTCCCTCTCTAAAGTGGCTGCTTGCCAGAATCGTAGAAATTATTCCCGTAAAAGACGGCCGGTCTAGGGCTGTCAGAATCAAAACCCAGGTGTGCCCCATATCTAAAATAGCTTTATTACCCAAGTCAGAGCAATAAACAAAATTTTTTCCTTGGAATATTTGTCAAACTCCGCACTTTTAAAAACTCACCCCAAACTCACCACCTGAGCTACTTAACACCAATGTCTATTTGTACACTCCTTTGTTCCGCCTACCTAGCACCCTATCTACTAACACAACACTTACACTTTATTTCACCTCGCACACAAGCAATTACCTGAGCGACTCGCAATTACTGCATGGCCAGTTTTTCATTCTAGGCTAGACCTCTGCAACACTTGTGGCTGCAATGACCTATGGTTACTGTGGATAGTCGGCAACATTCTCCACCTGTGTTTATTCCCTTGAGCTTCCGGTGAAAGCGATCATGTTCCGTGACTCACGATGAGCTTTGGTTGTTCTTCAGATCTAAACTTTCTGCTTTCTTGATAGTTTATTGAGATTTATCGGTTCATCGGCTAAATACTGTTAGAGTCCTTCAGACACCCACTGAAGCGGATGCCTCATTCTCTCTATTACCTTAAAAAATATTCCTGCTGACAGATGTGTTATTCCTGAAGGTTGTCATTTAATAAGATTCCTAGTAAATCGAAAGGTTTTACTTTTCTTGAATTGTTGAGTAAGCCTTGTTCTCCGCGATTGCTTTTAAAGAAAAAGGTGCTTGATTAGAGTGAAACGCTCTTCTCAATACCCCATATATAAAGTTTAACCATTTTTTTTTCCTCTTTCTTTTTTATTAAAACAAAAAAATGGGGGAATCTGCTTTAAAACTCCATAGGGGAGCCAGACATTAGTTCTGGACTTTCCAGCTTAGTCACAGCCCAGTACTGCCCAGCAATTTTAGTGGGTACAACCCGAAGACCCACTGGGGTAAATTTTGTTAAGGCCACTGCTGCGTACGTGGCAGAGTGAGCCAAGGGTTTTTTCCTGCACGATTCGGTTATTTGAATGGAATGGCTACCAGATGAGCTGCACTTTTCAGCCACCGAAGACAAGACCTAGCCTCACTAGGATTTCACTCGACGTCAATTTTCTTGTCGTATTTTACGTTTTTTATTTTTGCTTATTGGCGCTCATGCCTAGTTATTTCAAGGCAAAAGTGCCTAATACATTGTTATTTTCAACTGTAAACAACAAAGAAAAGGTGGTGTACCTTTAAAAAACACCTGGTCCTTCATTCCTCACATAACTTTTATTCTTATTTTTATTTCCTTGTTCTTTTTTTGTTTTTTGCTGGTTGTCGGCCAACAACGAATCCAAAGAAATTAGTAAAAGAACCAACGCAGCAAATAAAGCATACCAATCATTACAACCCATCTTAAAATCGAGAGATGTACACAGGAAGACCAAAATTAGAGTCTACAAAACAATAATCCGCACAGTTTTGACATACGGAGCTGAAACGTAGACACTCTCAGCCAAAAATGCGGAGCTTTTAGACCGATTCGAACGGAAAATTTTAGGAAGGATTCTTGGTCCAGTAAACGAAAGGGATTTTTGAAGGGCACGCATAAATCATGAAATATACCAGTTTTATGAGGGACCCAGAGTTTCAATGTATATAAAACTAATGCGACTAAGATATGCAGGACATGGTTAAAGAATGTCGAACGACAAGGTCCCAAAAAAGGTGCTCACAGGAAAACCTGAAGGAAAGAGGCCGGTAGGAAAACCGCAGCTGTGCTGGGAAGATGGGGTACGGAAGGATGCTGAAGAAATACTGGGTATAGAAAATTAGAGACATGCAGCGGTGGATCGGGATGGATGGGGAAGAAGGATTGAGGAGGCCAAGGCTTGATATGGGCTGTAGCGCCATCGTAGTAGTAGTATTATGCTGTTGACACATATCTCGCCAAATTACACAAATCAAAATTAACCAACCGATGCACAGACTCGAACAATTTGACTTCAATAACATAATTGAGGACTCCGAAAACCCTAGTACACCAAAATTTCGGACAGATTGGAGTTTAACTAGCATTCGACTCTTAGCAAGTCTTTTCATTTGATACCCATATTGTAAGAAAGCATAAAAAACTTAATCCGCCATCTTTTAAGTCCGCCATATTGGATTCAGAGTGACTTTATTTTTCTAGTTATTCTCAGCAAGCCCTTTTATTTGATATACATATTGTGAAGTGCAATAAAAAGAATTAGTCCGCCATCTTGGGTGTACCGCCATGTTGGATTTAGAATGACATCATATAGCTTACCATGCATTGTCATTCAAACTAAACGTGTATAAAAAATTTCAGCTCATTCGGTTAAAGATATATGCTTCAAAATTGAGTTGCAAGATTCCACCCGAACATACATAGTTACATTGCAAGTTAAATATAAGCTAGCCAAAATAATAAAGTAAGTTTATTTTTTCTTCATTAGCAAATTTACCTGTTTATTTTTTCAATAATAATTATAATTTTCATTTACAATAAATTTAAAAAAAGGCTAATGTTTTTTTTTGTAAATGAACTAAACACTAAACCAAACATGTCTACCAAAATTCTTGCAATTTTTTTATAAACGAGATTCAACCAATTCTTCAAGATAGGGCAGCAAACGGCAGATATCCAACAACCGAACAAGTACAGTATTCAAAGGTATAAAAGACGTAGAAAAGCCCTCGCCAGCAGAACTATTTAAAATATTAGAAATTTAATTTTTTTGGTGAGTTATATTTTTTTTGTATAAAAATTGATACAATAAGGCTGCCACGAACAAAGTGGACTCTCCTTAAACAACATTATTCTGAACCACTAGCAAATATAACAATTAAATTCATAAATTATCATTATCATGTTACAAAATGTATTTTAGCAATAAATAAAATTAAATTTTCTGTTGACTAAAAATAAATAAAATAAATTTTTATATGTTAGAGTATAATGTAGTAAACAAAAAAACATTTTATACAGTAGTACCAGCACAAATGACTAAAAAGCCAGCAGAACTATTTAAAATATTAGAAATTTAATTTTTTTGGTGAGTTATATTTTTTTTGTATAAAAATTGATACAATAAGGCTGCCACGAACAAAGTGGACTCTCCTTAAACAACATTATTCTGAACCACTAGCAAATATAACAATTAAATTCATAAATTATCATTATCATGTTACAAAATGTATTTTAGCAATAAATAAAATTAAATTTTCTGTTGACTAAAAATAAATAAAATAAATTTTTATATGTTAGAGTATAATGTAGCAAACAAAAAAACATTTTATACAGTAGTACCAGCACAAATGACTAAAAAAATTAGATTATGGTAACTTATTACTTATTCAAAACAAATATTTTCCAAAATTAAACGATTACGAAGCTCCTCCTGTCGATGTTGAAAATGTTAAGATTAAAGATCTTTTTTGTTGGATTAAAAATTTATCCTATTTAATATATTTACTGGTAAATAAAAATATGCATAAAAAAATTCATATGTGATAGATGTCTCAACTACTTTCCTTCACAAGATAGGCTTAATAATTATACCGAACTTTGTGAAAATTTCTATTTTAATTTTATGTTTTCCTGCTACACATGCTCCAGTAAAAAGAGTATTTTCTATGATAAACAAATTGTGGACATCTGAGAAAACATCTGAATATTCTGAACTGCAAGGCTCTACTATCCCATCTGTGATCCAGTCCTTTATCTGTTTATCAACTATATCTCTTTCACTAAAGGGTAAACGTCTGGGATTGTGATAAATTATTTTTTCATCCTTAACGACAATATTCATTTCAATATCGGTACTCTTCGTTTTTATAGGTTCATAATTTATGATCATTTTTCGAACTTCATCTTTAATTTCTGTCGTTACATCTGGTCCAATATCTATGTCTTCTGTTTCTGTTATATTTATGTTAAAAAGTTTAATTTCTTCATCAATTCGTTTAATGCTTAACCCGTCATGATTAATTATAAGTTCTGTTTGATTCAATAGGTCATTACCTAAAATAGCTTTAACTGATATCACTTCATCAGGAACAACGTACACAGTAGATTTGTATTCTTCATTATCTACGAAAATATTACATTCAAAACAGCCTAAAGGTTGAATAGTTGTTTTTCCTAAACCGATAAGACTTATAGTTGTTTCTTGTAAAGCAGAATTCATCATTGTTTTATGAATACTAGAAGTTAAAAGATTTACTTGACTTCCTGTATCAATGAGAGTATTAACAGCAGTTTCATTAAAATAAACAATTTTATGCATCTTACTAAGACTATGCGAAATAATATTTTGTACTGGGGCATCATTATTAGAGGTTGATGGGGTCGACTGATTCTTTAATGCTCGTCTTTCGGAACAATTTTGACTATTTCTATCATTCCTGCACTCTAAACTCTTATGACCAAATTGATTACACTTAAAACATTTCGATCCCGAACTTTTCTTTCTGCAAGCCTCTGATTTATGTCCAAGAGAACCGCAATTGAAATATCTAATCACAGGTCTTATGGTTGTTTCGGTTCTTAAAAAATTGTCTCTATTACCTGAATATTGTTGAGAATTCGGTCTTGAATGAAATCCCTTTTTTTGTTTCATCTCACTATATACTTTTAGCTTATTTTTGAAATCATTTATATTTGTTGCTCCGTAAAGAATAATTTTATGACTATAATCATCCTGTATACCATCGATAACGTATTGGATAAGAGCGTCTACTTCAATATTACCACGATTAGCAATTTCCTTCATAATCAAAAAATATTCTTGGATATTCTCAGTTTTCTTCATCTTTCTTTCCGTTAATAGTTTATGCAGCTGAGCACTATTCAATTTGGATGAAAATTTATTCAGTAGTGTTCTCTTCAAAGTAATCCATGAACTAATACCTCGTTCACCCTGTATAAATAATTTGGCTAAACCCGTTAATGATTTCTTTGCAAATATAAATGTATGTAAATCAACCCATCCAAAAAGAAGTGACATGTCTTCGATGTCTTTTATCCACTTTTCAATCGGATATACACTAGTACCATCAAATTGTCGAATTGAATCTTCTATATCTCGGAAGTTCATTGAAAAGCCTAGACCGGACCTTAAACAAGATTGAGATTCTTGTTCTGTTCCGTATCTTCGTTCTTCTGTTTTTCTACCTTCATAACTCATTTCTTTATTGATTATTGTTTCCATCTTCATATCGTCTTTCATCGTTCCTACTTCTCTCAATTATTCTTTCTTCGGTCCTTCGTTCTTCATTCTGTATCGCTTGAATTCTTTCCATATGTATCTGATATTCATCTTGTATGTCAAAATTTTGGTTTTCCTCTTCATTTAAACATTCATCTTTATTTTTATCTTTGAGAATACTTATATCTACTAAACTGCAACAGATATTATTGATTAAATCTTCTTTTGTAACATTATAATTTATGCTCAAGATGTTTGCTACTGAAGTCAGATCACTTATTGTAAATGAACTGTATATAAATTGAATTTTTGCTTCATATGCATCTGAATCTATTGGAAAATCGAAACCCTGAAATTCACGTAAGCGTTTTCTATTATTTCGATCACCTTCGTATTCAAAAATAAGAGAATGAAATATTTTAATAACATTCACTGGGGCAACTTTAATATTATCAAAAACACTGGGTATCTGTCCAAGACTTAATTAGTTGCACAAAAAATTCTTTTTTACTTTCGCAAAATACAGTTTTTTTAGTATCAAAGCAATATCTTAAAACAGCGACAGGAAAGTTTAGAGTTTTGGTTCTCAACAATTTCTTTTCTTGTTCAGGATATATTTTCTCTGTAATGTATATTACCGTCTTTTGTAAATATTTATAATCTTTGCTATTCTTATATCTCTTGCCTCGTACCTTGTCGTCTTTTTCGTCCTTATGCTTCTTAGCTTAACTCGTTTAAATCATTAACTTCTTATTCGTCTTGATGGTTTTAATCTTTTTGAAAATAAATTTTACTTCTTATTATTTTTTCGTCGTCTTTCTTATTGGTTCGTCTTACTTCTTACAACTCCGTCTTAATTATTTGCAATCGTCTTAAAATTCATCCGTAAGTTCAGTCTTTGTATTACGATAATCAACTTTATCTTACTTAGCACTACCTCTCGAATGTTTATGTTTTTTAGCAGTATCCCGGTTGAGCCCCCAAATTTATGGGATAATATAGCTAAAAACAATTACTGAGAGCCAGTGATGAGCAACAAACCTTTAATACTCATAAAAATACGGTGAACTTACATAACATAATAATAATGACAAGTACTTCAAAATAAACATCACCATAGATATAAAACATCTTCATAGATATTTCCTACATATATATATATATATATATATATATATATATATATATATATATATATATATATATATATATATATATATATATAATACTTAGAGTTCGGGTTGAACCGCGTCTAGATATTTGTTTATTTCGACGTTTCGGCTTCGATTTTGAAGCCATTTTTAAGAAGTAGAAAGTATATTTTTTTTTTGGTGAGAAGTGATTTCCACACTGAGGCCTCAATCTGCCTACTCCTTCGAGAGAACTGAGGATTCAAGGATGGGTGTGCTGTATAAGTAGTGGTACGAGTGGGGTTGGAGGCGTGGTTTGGTTTGGAGGGAATGCGGGAAAGTATTGGTTTCCACGTATTGGGAAGCATGCGTCCATCATCGCGTTTGTTAATGCAGTTTGTGCGTTTCTCTATCTCAAGTACCTCACGAATGACTCTAGCCTGTAAAGTTTTCTCAGTGGCAATGGTTTTGGTCTTTTTAAAATCTATTATGTGGCCTGTCTTTTCGTGATGATTGGAAAGTGCTGATGAGGGGTCAAGGTTTCCGACGGCGAGTTGATGTTCGTAGATTCTGTTGGTTATTCGTCTGTTCGTTTGTCCTATGTATGTTCTAGGACAATCAGAACATGGTATTTCATAAACCCTTTGGGACTCGTTGGCTATGGTATCTTTAGGAGATCTGAGGAATTTTAAAATTTGGTTGGTAGCCGTGAAATAGTTTTAATGTCGCGTTTTTCAAGATTATTCCTATTTTATCTGTGACATCTTTAATGAAGGGAAGAAAGGCTTTATGAGGTTGGATTTCTGTTGGATTATGGAGGTTTTGAGAACGGGTTTTTTGATGGTGTATAGATCTATTAATTTGTATGTTACTATAGCCGGTTTGAAGTAGAGCGGTTTTTAGTTTGTTTAATTCTTGAGGTCTGTTGTGGTGGTCGGTTAGTTAAATAGATCTATGCATGAGGGAGTTAAGAAAGGAGTTGGTTTGAGCTGGGTGATGATAGGAATTAGCATGTAGGTACCGGTTTGTATGGGTTGGTTTTTTATATACCGTGTAAGCAATTGAGTCTTTGGATTTTGTGATTAGGATATCTAGGAAAGGATATATATATATATATATATATATATATATATATATATATATATATATATATATATATATATATATATATTTCAATTTGTAACTTTTAAACTAACTGACTTTCTGACTAAATAACTTTAAAAATTTTTTTTTTCATTGACATATATATACATAAATTTTTTTGGTGCATTTACAAGGTGTGTTTCAGTGAAAAATCACTTTAAAAAATGGCAGTTACGCCCCCTGGCGGGCATTTTGGATACCTAAAAATAATTTTCAGGATTTTTTTTTGGACACTTTAGTAATAACATTTTTTACCACAAGTTTCTACGACAAATAATTTTCGAGATACAGTACTTTGCAATCTTATCTGGTCACCTGGTACCTGGCCGCCGCGCACACGAATTTCCAATATCCCCCTAACAGTCCCATTAGTTGGCTCTGAGCTTCTACCTTGTTGACAAATTCTTGAATGTCTTATATTTTCGGCAATTAGTATTGGGTTGTCTGCATAACAAATATTTTGTATCCATGTACCGTTGATCTTTATGCCCCCTTTTAAGTTCGTAGGTAAGTGCTTTCAAAAATATATGTTTTAAATATAGGTTGAATAAGAAAGGTGACAGAACACAACCGTTTTACTCCCCTGTAGATCATTAAAGCGTTGGTTGTCTTGCTTTTAATTTTTACTTAAGCTGTTTCTAGTAAAGGTTTTATAAACATTGGATGTCTTTCTGGTAAATAAACGTTTGTTATTATACCAATGAGTTTGTGGTGTTGTACTTTGTCAAAAGCAATTTTGTACTAGAACTTGTGTTGCAACAATTGCTTATTTTATTTCCAGCCCTTTCCTGAATTAAAACTGTGTCTCACCAATTGTGCTTTCGCATTTTCTATATATTCTTTGATAAATTATATTTAGAAAAAACTTTAATGTGTGACACCTACCGTGGCAGACAGACGGTTATTACCAAAGTGTGCTTCAAGCGCTTTGTTAACTAATTTGTTATTTAAGTGGAAGCACGCAACCTCCGTTTTAGTTGAGCTATGCTGGAGCCTCCATTTACGGAAGTACTTTCCCATGGTTGTTAAATCAAATGTAACTGCTCTCTCTGTTTCCTTCATACTCTTATGTTGTATAGCCAGTGCCCAGTCATCGGCATATCCAAATTTTTGGGATCTTGTTACTGGCATGTCGGCAATGTACATACCAAAAAGCTAGAACTGACCCTTGGGGAAGTCCGTTGTTTAGTTTAATTTGTCTGCTTTTCTATTATACCAATGAGTTGGTGTTGTACTTTGTCAAAAGCCTTCATAATTTATAAAGCTCAGGCATTTGGGTTTTTTCTGGTTATAGCAATTTTGTATTAGAACTTGTGTTGCAACAATTGCTTATTTTATTTCCAGCCCTTTCCTAAATTAAAACTGTGTGTCACCAATTGTACTTTTCGCATTTTCTATATATTCTTTGATAAATTATATTTAGAAATAACTTTAATGTGTGACTTATAAGGCTAATAAGTCTATGTTCTTTGCCTTTAGGCAAAGGAATAACAGGGATGCGAGCCACTGGGTGAGATAAAGCCCATATCATGTATTTTGTGCAGCACGACGATGCTTTTTTCATCGAGGAGTTTAAGTATTTCGGATGAAACTTTATCTGGTACCGCTTCTTTAATAATTTGTGCAGTTTTTATGGCTCTTTTAATTTCTTCTTTACTGATTAATAGTCCCATTGATAACAACCCGAAAAAGGTAGCAAGGGAACCCTACACCTACCTGAATCACTAGCAGTACACTTACATTAATACAGCATACGCATCTCTATAAATTAAATATTTACCTTTAAACAGTTGTATTCAAATGTTATGTCTAATTAAAGTTTATTACGTGAAATTCTCAAAATTCTTTACTTTTTAACACAACACTGTATTTGTGGACTTGTCATTTATTTTTATTAGTGCTAGCTGCTTTGTCACCACAGGGAATGAAATTGGTGGCGTATTTTTTAAGTTATTTCATAATAAAAAAGCCAACATCCCATTTGTGATTATTTTCTTGGTTACCAAAGTATCATTCCGTCCGTGGTCATAAATTTTTCCTAATTGGGCTACCATGTCTCTGCAATACCCAGTATATCTATGTTAAGTCTACTTATTGACTTTAGTCTGCTAGCTTTCCTGGTTCGTACAAGCTGTGTTAGTTCCAGGTCCCGATTATATTTTGTATGTTTATTCTCATAACTTCATTTAAAATGGTACCCGTCTTCCGTTGCCTTCCTTTATAAAATGTTTACATACAGTTACCATTTCGTGCTCTTTTACAGTTAGCTTTTTTGTTGATCCAACTGTCGATCCGTCTCGTCCCAGCTTAGCATCATCAGCGCCACCACGTGAAGTACGATTTCTTGGTACGAAATAAATCTTGGTACCCTGCTGCTCAAAGGTGATATATGTGTAGAATTGGACTGAGCCCAACTACAGGTGATCGATAGATCAACAAAATTAAACTACTAGTACTGTTGAGAAGAACCCAATCGTTTATATTTACCAACAAATTGTAGGGATTTTTTTTGTAGACAAGTAAACTGGGTTTTAAAAGCATTAAGCTGGACATTACTGGTTTTCCATTGGCATAAAAGAGCATTTTTTATGTGATTTTATTTTTAATTTTAGAACTTTAAAATTAATATAAATGGTAGGTTCTATTATTTGCAAAAGTAGATTGGATTGTCTGTTACAGAAAGGAGATAGTTAATAAAAAAAATCAGCGAAGGTGCCAACACGGTTTCTGGGCAGATTTGTGCATTGATATGGTGAAATTTTAAAAATTGGCAATCATTGATAATTGTAATGCATGAAAGCTTAAAATCCACTTTTATAGGTTAGATTAAAGGCCATAATTGGGATGTTTACTAAAACGTGTAGAATTCCAAACCGCGTCAAATTCTTGTGAAATATCCGAAGCGACTAGATACCTTAAATTCACTATATCGCTTTATTAAGTTTCAAAATATATGTTGCAAATGTAAGATTACCAATTGACTTTTAATAACTTTTCTGAAAACACTTTTTTAACAAATTCTGGAATGTAATTGTTACAAATCTAAGATTTATTTTCCTAAAAGCCCCACGTTGGGTGCCAATTTGTTACGAATAAAATAAAAACTAAAAAAAAAATAATAATTTCTTAGTTTCGAAGGAAAGAATTACTTAGTAATTTCTAAAATATCTATCAATAATTTTCTCAGGGTTTCGTGGCTACTTGATTTCTCTATTAAATTCAATATGGGGGATTGTATAGGTCAATTCGCGGATCTATACAATCGTATTTTTTCTAAATTTGTCTTATTAAAATTTATATCATCATAACTTAACTAATGAATAACCACGTTGGCGCCAAGTGAATTTTGATTCAAAATCACTAAAAGAAGATACCCCAAACAAACCCAATATTTTATTTCAATTTAGTCCTTCTAGATATGAACATATTTTTACCGTACAAACTACACTCTTATCTTGTAGAAACAATAATTAAAAAGAGCAACTAAAACGTATAACAGGTCTATTTAAAATTACAAAAAAAAGATTTTTTACAACAACTGCAAACAATAAAATGTTAAACATATATCTTTTTTAAAAGTAAATATGATGTTAGGTTTAAAAAGATTTAAATGCACAATTTTCAAAAAAAAGTAACGAAAAACCACACTGTGATCCGCCTTCTAAAGGCGAAAATTCTAAAGATGAAAACTTTTCAAGGTGAAAATTCTAAAGGTGAAAGCTCCTAAAGGTGATAGTTTCCAATAGTGAAAACCTTTTAAGGTGAAAATTCCAAAGATGAAAACTTCCAATGGTGGAAGGCCTAAATGTGAAACTCGAAAGATGAAAGATGAAAGTTGAAAGGCCAACCACTAAAAATAATAAACCCACTTGGGTTTTTTTTCTAGAAAATAAAATCTATTCGTTAATGACACCGGCACAAAATATTTTAGTAAATAAATAAATGTGCCAAATAATTAATGAATTAAAACACGAAAAATTAAATAGAATTAAATTCTCACCATTAAATTTCCCTTTTTTTAACTATCAATCGGCAAATCCATCAAAGGAAAACAAATTCAGTCTGATCGACCTTTCCACATAACTTCAACTCTTTAATTAGTCTTGAAACCGACTCCAAAAATAATTAACCCTACTCAAATGTATATGGAAGGGCGACCAGGGCCAGCGTTTGAAAATTTAAAGATGGAAAAGTTGACGTTACACACCCCTAATACTGGGGAAAAAAAAATTTCCACAAAATTTTTTATTTTTTTTTAAAAAAAAAACCTTAATTATCAAGAGATGATAAACATACTCTTGGAGAGTGATGCTCAACTAAGAGTAACGGTAACCTACCTTAACTAAATAAACATTATCTCGAAGAGATTGGCCAATAAACTCTTGGAGAGTGATGCTCAACCAAAAGTAACCAAAACTAACTAAATAAGTACTAACTATAATCTATCAAGGTATACTAGAACCGAAGAAAAGCCCAAAAAAAATCCAATTCCTCGCCTATTTACAGGTCCTTTATTAAATGGATATATTCCTATATCGGCAACCCGACCTGATTGGGACCAGTCCTTATAGGGAGGACCAGCCTAAAATTTGACTCTACTCTACCAAACGATGAATGGTCACTAAGAATATTAGTGCCTTAACAAAAATTCAAAATATAAAAAATTTGTTGAGGTTTTTACACTCTCCAGGGGCATATCTATCTTAAAGATATGAAAGGTTTTTAACAAGATCACCTATAAACTTCCAAATTATACACCCATAGAATTTACTAAAAACAACTGACTAACAACGCAAATATTTTAAACTTTAAACTCAAATTTTACTTAACTGAAATAAATTACACTGCTATTTATGATGCGTCCGCTATTAATCTAAGCCTAACGGTATTCGTTATTCAAATAAAAAACAACAAAAAAAACAAATGTAAAACATTAATGTAAAATTGGTTTGTGCTGAAACTAAAAAGTGTTGACTCTCAACACTACTCAAAATTAAACATAAAGCTCAAATATTTATGCGGACAAAAGACCTCACTCCCATCATCGCATAAAGCTTCACAGCTAAATATGCATTAGTGCTACTCATTGCACTATATGCATATAAACGCTTAGTTACGACGACGTCTGGCCATAACTAAACTAACTCACTTACTCAAAACTTATTAAATCTCAACTAAATTTCAACTTAATCTTATGATTTAAGTCTAACTCAACTAAATGGGCAAACCTGTGAAATTAATTTTCTAATTTATAACTACTTACAATTAATTTTGTAAATGGGAATTTTAATACAATATAATAATTTCAAAGTTTTACTACTAGATACCTCAGATTTATAATTTTAACAGTAATAATTATTATCAACCTCAGAAATTATTATACATTAATTTCTAAATTTTCCCATTATCATCCCTTAAATGGACTTCAGCACAACTCAACAAAAAATATTACTAAGTTTTATATTTTCTAAATCTAAAATCTTACTGAATTTTTAAATTTCAAAAACTTACTGAATTTCCTTTTATCAAAAACTACTTAATAAGCACCACAAATAGAGTGCTACTCATGAAATCAAGAAGTTATAGAATCATTATCGGTTTCAGAATCCGAGGACGAATCATCATCAGTAGATACCACGTTTTCTTTTAAATCCTTAATATACCAACTTCCGAGTTTTTTATCATTTTCGTCTTTAAGCTCATATACTAAAGGGGAAACTACAAAGTAAATTACACATGGGGTGTACTTAGGCACAAACTTAGCTAAAATATAACGTGCTTTATCAGATTTGGGATAATTCTTTTTCCAAACATGGTCGCCTACATAAAACCTTACATCACGTTTACGTAAATTATACCGTTTACTAGCTAAAGTATAAGATGAGTGCAATTTTTTCCTAACCTGATCGAACAAGGGAGGTAGCTTTTGTGTATCCTGAATGCTATGAATTTTATCTGAAATAGTAATCTGATTATTAGCAATAACCGCTATTTTACCATAAAAATCCCCAGAAACAGGAACATTTCTGCCAAATACAAGAAAAGAAAGGGGGAAACTCAGTGACCTCATGCTTAGCCAACCGAATAGCTTGTGCTATCTTATAGATTTCCTTATCCCAAGGTCTATGATCCTTATAACACATTGATTTATTTACACGTTCAGTATGGTTTATTTGAGGATGGAAAATTGCATTGTACCAAATTTTCTGTACAAAATATTGGTCCATTAAGGCTTTAAATAAGTTACTAGTGAATTTTTTTCCATTGTCTACTGAAAAAATTTGTGGCACGCAAAAACTAAAATTACCTGATTTTCTAAAAATTTTACTACAGCAGGATCCGTTACTTTACGCATAGGATGAATTAAAGTGAATTTTGAAAACCAATCTACTAACGCAAACTGATTACCCGTATGGGAACGTGGATACGATATTGTCCCATTAGACCCGCTTGAGGTAAATTTGTAGGTTTGCAGGCCGCGCAAAATTTACAACGTTTGACGTAGCGATAAACTGATTTTCTCATCTTAGGCCAATAGTACAATTTACAAATTCTTGCTAAAGTCTTATAAATACCAAATTGGCTGAAGAAGGTTGATCATGAAATTCGTTCAAGATAGCTTCTCTATTCTTTATCGGTACAACTATTTTCCAATTGCTAACATTACTAAAAGACCCAAATCTATTAAATATGTTTTTATACAAAACATCATTTTAAACTTTAAAATTTGGAAACTTTCAAGGTGAAGTCTGAACTTTACTGATCAAATTCTTATACCAAGTATCAGGTTTTAACAAAGAAATATCTAATATATTCACTTCAGGAATACGCGACAAAGCATTAGCAACAACGGTGCATGTGGCTTTGCGATGAACAATAGAGAAGTCGTATTGAGATAACTGGAGGATCCAGCGTGCAAGGCGAGGTGAAGGTTTTTTCATGTTATTAAGCCAAACTAACGAAGAGTGATCTGTAATTACCGTAAACTTTCGGCCAGTCAAGTAATATCGAAAATGGTCAATACCTAACAAGACTGCGAGTAATTCACGCTCAGTCGTGCTATAGTTTCTCTGAACCTTAGCAAGTTTCTTACTCATATAGGCTATAAGGTGTTCCAAACCATCTTCCATTTAAAAGAGTACACTTTCTACTCCTGCGTCACTAGCATCACACATCAAAAAGAAATCCTTGCTGAAATCTGGACTAGTAATAATTGGTGTTGTTGTTGATGCGAATTTGATACGTTCGAAAGCTTGATTAGCTTCTGACGTCCAAGTTATAGGTTGATTCTTTTTGCGATCATGCAGAAGATCTGATATGGGTGCAGACAAAGTTGAAAAATCTTTAAAAAATCTCCTATAGTACGATACCATTTCTAAAAATCTACGAACTTGAGTAGTTGTTTTCGGAACTGGGCATTTACAAATTATGGAGACCTTATCCATTTTCATCTAAAACATAACCAAGATATTTTAATGAAGGGCGGCAAAATTGACATTTCTCAAGATTTCCAGTAAATTACCGTCTCTTAATTTTTCAAAAACCTTATATAAAATTTCAATATGTTTCTCAAAAGTCGCAGTACAAATAATTATATCGTCCAAATAGTAAAAACAAAAAGGTTCCAAAGATGGACCGATAACTAAGTCCATTAGTCTACACATTGAAGCTGGAGCAGACACTAATCCAAACGGTGTTGTAACATACTCAAACAGACCAAGTCCTCTGACAGCAAAAGCAGTCTTTGGACTAGATGATTTTTCTAAAGGAATCTGATAAAATGCATGTCTCAAATCAATACTAGAGATAAATCGAGTATCGCTAAGTTGGCTTAAAACAATCTCAATGTGAGGCAAGGCATAAGCATCTTTATTTAAAGTTAAACTATTAAGTTTCCTGCCATTAAAACAAATTCTAAAATAACCATCACTTTAAGGTACTAAGCAAATAGGACTACAATATGAAGATTTACTTTCCTGTATAATTCCTAACTTAAGCAAATTTTAAACTTCTTTTTCTAAAATTACTGGCATAGCTTGGGGTAATGGATATTGACGTAGTTTAAATGGCAAACTATTACCAGTATCAATAAAATGTTCTAATAAATGCGTTTTACCTATACTATCTTCCGGACTAATTAGTTTAAACGTTTTAATAACTGTATCAAGTAATTTCTTCTCATTTTCTCACAAATGAGAGACATCCTTTATAGTATTAATTACCGCTAAATAAAGTGAATCTACATTTAATGTAAAATTTGAAAAATCAGCTTTAATCTGGAAATTTTTTAAAAAATCCATACCTAAAATAACTAAATGGTTAACTGAAGGGATGAGATAAAATCTCATAAGGCGTGATTTAGTATCTACAGTGATATACGTCTCAGTAAAACCAATAACTTCCTGAGGCTTATCATTAGCAGTACTAACTTGTAAATTATTATCAAAAACTAAATTTAATAAAATCCAAACCCTCAGAACCTATTAATGAAATATTTCAACCTGTATCTAAAAGTGCTGAAATTTTTTTACCAAAAATAACTATATCTAAATATGGTCGATTATCTAAAGCTTTCTTATATAACATTGTTGCTATTATATTACAGTCAGAACAATCACGAGTTGCTTGATCAACTTTATAAAAACTCTTAACAGTCTGTAGCCAAGAATACCAATCTGTTTTATTGAACTTACTTACATTATCAAAATTGAAATTATTACTAAATCTTTGTTTCTTGAATTGTCTAAAGGACCTTTGACTTTTGTTGATTGTCTTGTACTTTTGTTTTTGTTTTGGTTGGAAATCCCTGGTTGATTCGTGGCATTCGTGGTTGACAGGGGGACAGGACCACTGCCTAAAGCGTTTTTTGAACACTTTGGACATTGGGTTTTAATAACACCTGCAAGTCCACAACCAAAGCAATAAACATTTTTAGGAGAAGAACAATTAATACCAATATGTCCTGGCATATTACAATTCCAACATGTAAGGCCTGATGTAAAAGTAGAAATAGTTTTCTTATATTTTGATAAATTATTGTCTCTACGAAATGAAGTACTCGGTAGACTAAGATCTGGCTCTAATAAATAAGAGGACCTTTGTTCATTTACATTTGCGTTATGAGTCAAGCTCTTCTAAGCGCTTAAATTTATCAGTCAATGAATCAATATCCGCAATATGTAATAATGCTAAAGGCTGACTAAAATAAGGAAGCAAATTTCGTCGAATAATTCGGATTTTAGAATTAACATCTGGTTGAACCTAAAGTCTATTAAGTAAACCACACACATCATTAATAAACAATGTAACACGTTCATTTGGACATTGTTTCTTACACTTAATTTCTTCTAACAAATCATCCTGATAGTTGTATGGTAATAAATCTGACTTAAGCTTCGCTACTAAATCGCTCCAAGTACGAAATTTACTTCTGTTATTTAAATATCATTTAAAAGCCTATCTGTAAATAAATCCACAATACTAGTAAATATTTCAGTATCAGAAACATTACGAGAAACTTTTTAGCATTCTACTTTTTCTAAAAAATTTATAACCGATTTACGCGAACTAACCCCTGAAAATTTTATTCCCCATTTATGAACCGGAACTGAATTGGAAAATGAAAAATTTTGATTTGGACTAACAGGTGTAGAGTGACGCACAAGATGTGGTTCTGTATTCTCTATATGTGTAATTTTAGGATCTAATTCTGCTTCTAGGCAAAATAACTCAGAAAGAAAACTTCTCTGAATTACTTCCTTATCTTCAGAACTAAAAGATCATCGTGAAATACGCGAAGCCACATGAGTCAATCTACAAAAAAGTCTTTTATAATCTATGTCACTTAAAATACCAGTAATCTTCTGAATTTTCTTAGTTAAATCTTTTAACGAACTATCCATTCCAAGTATTTCATTATCAAAATTAAGTCCCTGAGAATAAATTAAAGAACTACGACCGGTTAATTCTTGTGCTAAAATTCCACGTAAAAGATTCCTTTTTTCTGATACTACTGAAGGCACTTCTAAATTTCTATAAGCGATTTCATGTTCGGGCTCATGACTTAACAAATAATCGACATTAATTTTACTACTAATGGCCATATTTAAATATTCAGAGTTCAAACAAAAATCAAAAAATTTAGCAAAAATTTTTAAATGTTGTCCTTTTTTAATTGTTTTTAAAAGAAAGAATGACCAAAAAAATTCAAAATCCAGAAAGTAAAAATACGTTCAATAAAATACCAACTGATTGACTAAAAAGCTTAAATGACCAAAAAAAAAACTTATGAAATTGTGAATCTAAAAAAAAGGTATTAAATTAAAATAATCTGAAATCGAGCCCCACACGTTGGACTGCCCATTTGTTACTAATCTAAAATTTATTTATATCATCATATGTTGACCAAGTTTATTAAAACCATAGCCTTTATGTTATTAAAAAATACATTTTTGACCAAATTATAGAAAATACATACATAATATCAACTTTTATGGAGTTTTTAAACATTAATTTCCCTTTTTTTTTATATACTAAAATAAGTAAATGGTAAGTGGCATTTTTGGGTATAATTTAGGTTTCAATTGGAAATACGATGTGATTTGCAAGATAAAAGTTTCTATTTGGTTTAAAATTAAATGTAGGTTTTGGCCAAAAATTTTAGGTAGTATTATGACACTTGGTTTGTTTGGTCAAGAGTACATTTGCGAAATAATGAGTAAGTGAATGATTTAGTATTTTTTCGCTATATTAGAGCACTATTGAAACTAAGTTAGGTATTTTTATTTTATTTACAAACTGTGTAAGCTCACAGAAAAATACCTTTACAAATGGTGAGTGAAAATCGAATGACGCTAAAAATGTTAAGAGGTTTAATTTTTATTCCCTGAACATTTTTTAATCTACTTTTTTATGTTTTAGGAAACATTTTCCTCATGCTGCCTTCAAACTGAACAAAATCTGAGGTCACACAGATCACTGTCTGTCATATCTAAATCACTTACGAAATTTCAATCTTGTTCTGACTCTGGAAGCCATGAAATTTTTTTACACTCGGTCACTGTAACATTACGCAAAAATTCTTATGAAACAACAGGTAATTAAAGAATAAAATTATATTCAACAATTAAAAACTTTTTAATAATTAAGCATAACTCAGTAGTAAAAAGAAGAATTCATTTTTAAGTTAATGGCCGATTCTCACTAGATGTACTTGTATATGAAAGCGGATCGGTAACGGCACGGCACATGCTTGGTAAATATTGTTTCCGAAGAACAATGCGTGCAAATGCCGTTGCTTGCCGAGACATTTCGCATGTAGTGTGTTTACTGTACATATTTACCAATGAATATGGCTGTTGATATTGATGATATTTATTTGAAAATTAGTCATTTTTGTTGCTAATTTGCTAAGTTTTTAAAAGCTCTGTATTTATTCACTAGATAAATTTTTTTAGATAGTTTTTTTTTATGCATACGTAATCCGTTCTTTTTTAAAAAAATATTAAAAAATAGTTAAAACTTTAAAAATCTTACTTATTTAAATAAATTAAAAAAATAAACAATAATTATTTCCAAAATCAAAGAAATGACGATTATATAAAAAAAGGAGAGGAAAAAGTCAAAGGGTAAAAATCAAAAATGAAAAATTTATTACATATAATATATGTTTTTTAAATTTCTATTATACTAAGCTCAAAGTAAATATTGTATTTTTTAGTGTCAAACAATAAAACATTGCTTGGCACTCAGCACACTTACTTTTACTAAAAGCTTAAGTTGTAAGATAGTTCTTGTACTTAAGTACACAGACCTAAATTAAAACTTACACTTACCTCTAAAGGATTGCATCGCCTTAGTCGCAGTCCGTGTTATTTTTCGCTAAATTAATTTTCAATTAAATCAATTAAACCCTGTTTGGAACACAAAGCAAAAAAGATCACTCTTTGATGGACTAGGCTCAGCAATAAAAATTCTTACAGGCAACCTAGATCAAAACGATGCAGAACGATATGACAAAGCTATTTTCTCTCTTTCAAACAACCAAAACAAAATAAAAACATTAATCAATACTCAAATTACCCTGCTTATCTCAACTATACAAACTTTTAAAAATAATTCCAATGTCTTATTTTATTAAATTATTATCAATTAATACTTAATTCAAGAATTGAGGAAATACAAAAAGAAATAAAAAATATACAGTTTGAAAAAGTAGAAACCTTTCACTATTTTGCTTTAGAAAGACTAGTTTCACAATTTTCTATAAGTTTTCAGATAATTTACGATATCTTAGAAAAATTGGAAGTAGCCATTAGTTTTTCAAAAATAAATACATTTCATAATTCAATCACAAACCCAAGCGAATTGGTAGCCGAAATAGAAACGGTTAGCAAAATTCTTGTTAACAAAAAATTTCCATTTGAAATTTCACTTGATAATATTTTGTTACTTGAAAAAATAATTCATGTAAAGAGCTATAGTAAATCTAATAAAATTGTTTTTATATTAGAAATACCGATAGTAGAAATTACCGACTATAACTACTACCACCTTTATTCCTTACCAACACCTTCCTCAAAAACCTTTAAAGCTATAATCTCACGATCCAAATTTCTACTTTTAAACGAGCAACAGTACGCACTTCATCATCATCATCACGTAGCGCAACAACCCTGGGTGGGTCTTGGCTGACTGTACAACTTTTTTCCAATTTGTTCGGTCTTCCATCAACCTAGGGTCAAATGGAATGTTCATTTTCCGGAGATCTGCTTGGATGTTATCTCTCCATCGCATTCTGGGACGTCCGAGCGGTCTCTTGCCTGTGGGAATCTCCTCCCATACCAGTTTTACCAGTCTTTCGTTATGCAGTCTGTGCACGTGGCTTGCCCATCTTAGTCGCTGTGATTTAATGTCTTGGACAATATCGGTGTCGTTGTAGAGTGCTTTTAATTCGATATTGGTTCTGATCTTATACTGGTTTGTGGTGATGTCATGGTGAGGTCCGAAAATTTTTCTAAGTATTTTTCGTTCAAAGCGTCTGAGCTTTTCTTCGTTTGCTTTGGTCATGGTCCACGTTTCGCATCCGTATGTTATTACAGGTCTGACGATGGATTTATAGATTTTGATCTTTGAACTTCTTGTGAGATTTTTTGATTTTATGAGCTTATTCAGTGCAAAGGTTTGCAGATTGGATTCTGTCTTTTATTTCTTCGGTAACATCGTTGTCCGCTGTGATTACGGCCCCCAGATACTTAAAACGTTGTACTCTTTCGAAATTAAAGGTGTTGATCGTCATATTTTGTCCTATTCTGTCTCTTCGTGTCGTTCTATTTATACACATATATTTCGTCTTCTCTTCATTAATCTTCAGCCCTACTTCACTTGTTGCTCCTTCCACCTTGTTGAAAATGTCTTTCGTGGATAGAATGGAGTCTCCAACGAGATCTATGTCATCTGCATATGCGAGTAACAGCTTGGGACCTTGAACCGATAGCAATTCTGTTTTTATTTCGGCCGACCTCATGGCTTTCTCTAATACAAGGTTAAATAGTAGTGGAGATAACGCATCACCCTGTTTAAGTCCACTGTTGATTTCAAAGCTGCCAGACAGTTTATTATTTACACGTACTTTAGATATTCCACCCTCCATACAGACTTTGGTCATCCGAATGAGTTTCTTTGGTATTGAGAACTCCGCCATGGCATTCCATACTTGGGCTTCTTTCTACGCTATCATATGCCTGTCGAAAGTCTATGAAAAGATTGTGTATGGGTCTGTTATACTCCCATCCCTTTTCTAGAAGTTGTCTCAGCGTGAATAGTTGATCTGTTTGCCCTAAACCCGGCTTGATATTCGCCTAGGACATTTTCAGCATAAGGGATTAGTCTACTAAGAATGGTGTTTGAGAGGGTTTTATATGCCGTGTTTAGGAGTGAGCTTTCTCTATAATTCGCGCATTTTGTTTTGTCCCCTTTTTTGTGGATGGGCACTATTATGTTTTCCTTCCATCGGGCTGGTATCCTTTCTTCTAACCATATGTGCGTTATTAGCTGGTGGATTTGGCGATGTAGTGCGTCTCTCCCATATTTCAGAATTTCTGCTGGTATCTCGTCCGTACCCGGCGCTTTGTGATTTTTCAGCTTATTTAAGGCCTTTTGGGTTTCTTCAAAGGAAGGATTTTTGACGGGCATGTCCGCTGTGATATAGATCTCTTCTTTGTGCTGTTCTTCCTGTATGATGTTTAGAAGGTCTCTAAAATACTTTTTCCATTCTTCAGTTATTTCTTTACCGTCTATTATCATGCGGCCTTGGTTGTCTCTCAGTGTGTGGATGGAATTGGCTCTATGCCCTCTTTTCTCAGAGGAAATTGCTTTGTAGAATTCTCTGGAGCCTGGTTTGGGCCGGTCTTTCTCCATAGTTTCATATTTTTGTTGTTCGTAGTTTCTTTTCTGCCTGGGGTAGGGTGAGGAACGGGTGGATTGAGTAGCTCGGAAGTCACCTTACTGCAGCCGGTCCCAAGCCCGGATAAAAGAGGAGGGTTGAGCGGAGGGTTAACTACCCACCCTCGGAAAAAAGAAACTAGTTATGAAAACTGCAACTTTGCCTCGGAACCGGACAGACAAACACATGAATATTGGAACTTGGAATGTCCAGAGTTGGTACAGACCTGGAGCTGCTATAAATGCTGTGGAACAACTGGAAAACATAGGAATGGATGTAACAGCCGTCCAAGAAATAAGATGGTCAGACGATGGAAATATAAAAATAAGTAAATCCACCATCTTCTTCAGCGGTAACAAAAACGGAAGACATGAATTTGGAACGGGCTTTGTGATTAGAGACAACCTAGTACAGAATATACTAAATTTTAAACCTATAAATGAAAGGATATGCTACATACGAATGAAGGGAGAGCGATACAACATTTCGATTATCTCAGCGCATGCACCAATGGAAGAGAAGGATGAAGATATCAAGGATGACTTCTACGATGCCCTAGAAAGAGAGATAGATACGATGCCCAAACAGGATATGCGCATACTCTGCAGGGACTTTAATGCTAAAATAGGCAAAGAGCCTAGCCTATACCCCACAATAGGTAAACACAGCCTACACAATATATCCAACGACAATGGCTTAAGACTCACAGAAACTGCAGCAGCTAATAAAATGCTAATAAAGTCAACCATGTTTCCGCATAAAGACATCCAATACAAACCTGGGTCTCAAACGACTATATTACACGCAACCAAATTGACCACATCATTGTAGATGCCCGTCATGGTAACAATATTATAGACGTAAGAAGCCTGAGAGGAATAGACGGAGACACAGATCATTACTTAGTCCAGCGTTTCTCAAACTGTGGGGCGCGCCCCCTAAGGGGGGCGCGTTTACATGATTGGGGGAGGCGCAGTACAGATTAAAAATTAAATGGTAATGATAAAATGCTACAGATAGATTTTTAAAAATTCTTTATTGAAATTTTACTTACTTAATGATGACAAAGAAACATTCTAAGGACTAATGGCTAACATGAACTTGTTTTAAGGCGCAAAACTTCTCTAAATTTGGTTCTATGTTAGAGATGGCCACTCTGAGTTCATTTTCTACTTGAAGTTTATTTCTGTATTTAGATTTCACAACAGCAAGTGCAGAAAATCCAGTTTCACAAAGGTAGGACGTTGGAAAAGGCAACAGAATTCTAAGCGCTTTGGCTTTTATAACGGAGTAGTCGTTCGGAAGTTCAGTCCAGAAGTTTGTTAAAGATTTGTTAACAAAGTTTGATTTTTGTAAGGGATTTGTTAAAATATCTATCAGTTGTTCTTCTTCTTGCAGTGATAGTCCGACAGGTCTATTTTCGAATGGATTTAAAACCCAGCTCCAGTCTGACAACTTGATATCTTTCTCTGCAAAGAAGTATCGCTTGAAATTCTCAGTTAAGTTTTCTAAATGGCTTCCTATGGTTTTAAGTATCACAGATTTATGAATATCTTCCAATGGGGAATCACAAAATCGCAAAATGTGGGAAACATTTCCAAACTGTTTTCTTTCAATTTGTTATGCCATAACTGCAATTTCTTACAAAAAGCATCAATCTTTTGACTTAAATCAAATATATTTACGTCTTTTCCTTGCAGCTGAAGATTAAGTATATTAAGTTTTTCAAAAGTATCTACTAAATAAGAAAGCTTCAGCAAAAATAATTTGTCGAAAAAATCTGTTGAATGCTTGTGACCTTCCTCGCTTAAAAATATCGCTATTATCCTTCTTAATTCAAAGACACGCTTAACCGTCTTACCGCGTGACAACCATCTGGATGAGGAATAAAACAACAAAGATTGATGCTTAGCTCCCATATCTTCACACAGAACAGAGAACATCCTTGTTTTTAGTGGTCTGGTTTTTATAAAGTTAACAACTTCAATAATTACTGTCAAAATCATGTTTAGTCCAGGGCTTAGCGATTTTGATGCTAACGCTTCCCGATGTATCATGCAGTGCGTCCAGATAATTTCTGAGGATTCCTTTTTTACTAGCGCTTGTAAACTGTTGTATTTATCAGACATGGCTTGAGCTCCATCGGTGCAAATCGCAACACAATTTTTCCATTGCAAATTCATTTTAGTAATAGAATCATTTGTAATCTTGAACAACTCGGTGGCTGTAGTTCTTCCTTCAATCTGTTTACAAAACAATAAATCTTCACATATTGACAGAATCAAATGTAGCAAATCAAATGGGAATCATTACTAGAGTCAGTTGCTTCGTCAAGTTGTATAGCAAACAAGTTTCCAGTAAGCTCAGATTCAAGCTGCTGCTGCATATCAACTGATATATCGTTAATTCGTCGACAGATTGTATCATTTGACAGAGGAATATTGTTAAGTTGTGAAGTAAAATTTTCACCAAACATTATTTCTACAATGTCTTTGCAAGCGGGTAAAATAAGTTGCTCTGCAATAGTGTGCGGTTTTTTGCATTTAGCTACTTTGTATGCCACTTTATATAATGCCAAGAGAGCTTTCTCATTTACTGCCAGTACTCTATGGAAGCTGGATTTTTGTTTTTTAAACAATCTGAGTTTCTCCACAAAAAAATCTCGCGGTTTATTGACATATTCTCTGTGCAGCGTTTCTAGATGCCTCTGTAATTTATTTGGTTTCATGCTATCTGCAGCCAATACTTTTAAACAGATAACGCATTGTGGTTTTTCTTCGCCACCTACTTCAAGGCTAGTAAAGCCCAAATTTAGGTATGATGGGTCATATTTTCTTGTTTTAGATTTCGGACGATTTCCACCTGAACCTGTCGATGTACAAGCCCCGTCATCCTCAAGTTTTCGTTTTAAAAATTTATCCATACTACATCTACTTATACACTCACACTTCACAATAATGCTTGGTTAGTGTTAAAACACCTTCACTGAGAGACTGAGAATACCGTATGTGCGCTTCTGTATTTATAGTCGCGTTCAGACAGTTCGAGAAAGATCAGGAAGCTTGAATACGTGGCACGAACGCCGCGAACTTTCCGACAGCATCTTTGGCGCTCTCGACGAGACAATGTTGCCTATTTTAGTCCAAATTCCTAGGTCTACGGATTGGGGGGCGCAACATTTTTTAAATTAAAACAGGGGGGCGTGATTAACAAAAGTTTGAGAACCGCTGACTTGGTCAGAGCAAAAGTCAAGTCCAGAATATCTAGCCACAAATACAATAAAACAACAATAAACCCACAATGGAACATGGACGAAATACACAATGCAGAGAAACAACAAAACTATAGAGAACAACTTGAACAAACCTTGAACTCTGAAAGAGAAGACAATGATATAGAACAGCTATGGTAAGCGACTGCCGAAATAATAACCAAGACAGCTGACAAGATCTTTGGAAGGAGTAAGCAGAAGAGGGCAAAAACATGGTATGACGAGGAATGTCGGAAACAACTGGAAAAAAGACAAACAGTAAGAAGAAAGACTTGGATACAACTGCAAACAGACCAAAGTAAAAAGGAATATGACGACTGTCGAAAAGAAACAAGAAAAATAATACGCACAAAGAAAAGAAACAGTACGCACTTACCGACGTTAAATGCGAAGAAATAACCAAAAAAGAATTTCTCTGTAGAGATGTCCAAACTTTAAACATCTCTTCAAATGCTCCCTGCGAAGTTCAACTTCTTAAATATTCAAAATTCACTCAAAACTGCCAACAAATAGAAGCCCACGTCAACGAAGTTAAAATTCAGAAAATTGAAAGAAACCAATGGATTGTAATTACCCCTCACAGTTTAGTTAGCATTCAAAAATGCGGAAAAAGCCTAGACAATATACCTTTGGAGGTAGTTATTTAATCGAACTCAATAATTATTGTGAAGTGCAAATAAACGATGTGTTATTAAAAACTTATGAAACCAAAATTTCGAACTTTAGAAATATTGAACTGCCTACTTTAAATTTTAGTGATAACCTTAAAACAATAGTTAACAAACCAATTTCAAAAACTGTACAAATAGACTCTATCAAACTTGATGAACTAACCAAAATACAAAGTGTTTTACAGCAGGACAAATCTGAAGCAGAAGAAATAAACTCACCCATGATACATTTTCAAAAAACCAGTTTTTACACCATTTTATTGTACTTTATAGTAATTTTAGCCATTGTGAACACTGCCTTCAAGTATTACACCAGAAGACAACGAATAAAACCAAAAGAAATTCAAAGGGATAATCCTGATTCACAACGGGACCTCAAGAGCTACCCTCTTATCTCAAACTCTAGACTAACCCCATAGTTTTTGTCTAGCCCCGGAGGAGTTAAGAAACAGAATCCGCTGACCTATTATAAAAATATTGTTTAAGTTGCATTATATAAATTCACGTAATTGTAATAAAGAGTCAGATTTATGTTTCATTTCGAGCATTAAATATCTCAATTTTGTAAAATTCGTTCTTTTTTAAAAAACCATTTTTGAAGTGTAAAAACAAGTCCCGTCAGAATTCACGAATCATTTCTTTTACATTTCAAGAACTGCTTGGGTATGTTTCTTGTGGGTTAAGGTAAAAACGCCTTCGAATGTGTCATCACTGAAAGATTAGACCAGTGCGTAAGTCTTTTCTTTCCGCCCAGTCCGTAATAATGATTTTGGCAGCACTTTTGGTAACTCCATAGACTGATACTGGTCCTGTGAACGCATATTTGGCTCCGTGTTTTAAGGAAGATGTCGGCTTTCTTATTGCTCTTTACCCTCTGGTACCCAGGTACCCACAGTATAGTCACTCTTTTGTTTGCACCAAGGCACTCCAGATATTTGATGCAATTTCGTACAAGTTTAGAATTTATCTTGTTAAAGCTCAGTGCTTTTAGAACAGCCTTTCTGTCTGAGATTATACAAATATAATTGTTCACAAGAGGTCTGTTAGTCAGTTCTTTTTGCACAAAATTCAATAGCAAATAGGCAAATAGCCTGAAAGATTGTAGCATACCTACCAAGACTGTAGATATTTCAGTCTTGCTGTTCTTGCTGAAAAGCGCACTTGGCTTAATCTATTTAACTTTTAGTATTCGAAGTTTTTTGTTTATCACAAAATACGAGCATCAATAATGAGGCTCTCCAGTTATATACCGTATTACAAATCACGTTATACACGGTCAGTTTATTGAAAATTTTTTAGTCAAACTTATAAATATATATTTTCAGTTAGTTCAAGCAAGGTACGAGCACATACCTAAAAATTTAACTGTATCTGTGTCTGTTACTGACTACCATTCTATTTCACTTTTAGTTTTCGAATCAAGGTGTAGTTTCTTATTTATCACAAAATAAGAGCATCATCAATACGACTCTTCAGTTCTATACATACATACATAGAGTCACGCTTTTTTCCCATGGGGGTAGGCAGAGACCACTTCCTTCCACTTGCTACGGTTCTTACACACATTTTTTGCTTTCTCTACTTTCATCTTATACATGCTCATCGGTTGTTGGTACTCTTGACCTGGCCTTTCTTTAAAACAATGTTGATCTGATCGAGATATGTTCTCCGAGGTCGACCTGTACCGACTTATCCATTCACACTCGCCTTATGAATTTGTTTCGTCAATCTTCCTTTATCCATCCTTTGTACGTGTCTTAACCATTCAAGCATTCCTTTATCTATCTTTGTAACCACATTTTCTTTTACACCACAGCGGTTACTTATCTCACAATTCTTTACTTTATCCAACCGAGTCACTCCGACTATACTTCTTAGACTACTCATCTCCGCAGCATTAATCCTATTTTCATGCTTCTTCTGCCAAACCCAACATTCACTATCATACAAAAGTGTAGGAACCAACACACCTCTATGCACCGTCAGACGTGCCTTTTTTGACACTTTATGGCTATTCATAAAGCTATACAGTGCCCCATTCATTTGTTATCCTGCCAACACCCTTCGCTCAATGTCACTATCATACTTTCCATCTCTAGTAAACTTTGAACCCAAGTACACAAATTCATTAACTTGTTTCATTCTGTCTCCCTCAATCGAAACTCCACAGTTTGTCATGCTTTCTTCTCTTTCAAAAACCATAACTTTCGTTTTGTTCACATTTATTTTCATCCCTTTGATTTTTAGGGCATCATGCATAACATTAACCATCGCCTGCAACTCCTCTTCAGATAACGCTAATATGACTTGATCATCGGCGTAAAGAAGGCATTTGACGATCAAATTATTCATTTTTAATCCATACGCACTCTCTTTCAGATCTTTTAAACAATTGTCTATGTATAAGTTAAACAGGTATGGCGAAGCCACACAGCTTTTTCGATGTTAAACCAGTCCGTGCAAGCTCCGTTTTTTCTGACACAAGCAGTGGAATCCTCGTAAAGTGATTTCAGTGCTCGTATTAAACTACCACACACCCCATACATGGACAATGTAGACCAAAATTCACTCCTCACCAATCTGTCATAGGCATTTTCCAAGTCTATAAAAGCGCAATAGACCTTCTGACTTCTAGCCAAGAAATTTTCGACTATACCTTGTAATAAAAAGACCTGATCCATACACCCCTCCATTCTCTTCTAAATCCTGCTTGCACATTCCATATCATCTTCTTAGTTTTATTCGTTACTCTTTTAATCAATATCTTTGCATTCTATACCGTATTACAAATCACGTTATACAAGGTCAATTTATTGGAAACTTTTTAGCTAAACTCATAAGTATATATTTTTAGTTAGTCGAGTACATACTTAAAAATTTAACTGTATCTGTGTGTGAGAGTTACTGACGAACATTTAGAGTAAAACTAGGATATACTTCTTTTCTCCGACTGAAAGTTATCTGTTAAGGTTTATACTGGTTGATTTTTATTCTTCATATCTTTATTCCCTTTATGTTTTATGGATAGCTTTTTAAAGTTAATGGGTTGCAGATCTTTGCACTGCTTGTAGCCATATCGTCAGCAAAAGTAGCAGTAAAAGTGTCTGAAGTAGTAAGTAAATCGGCTGTAAAAAGTTTAAATAAAACAGGTCCCAAGGCGCTGCTCTGTGGGATTCCTGACACAGAATTTATTTTACTTAATTCTTTCTCATGATTGACAGTGAAGTATTTTTTTTAAAGGTATAGAAGTAATATTTAATAAAAAGGCTTCTTTAATTTTGATTTCAATTTTTATAGTAATACAAAATAACAAATCTTGTCGATGCTTGCAATAGAAAAAAATATTTTTTGCATTTAAACGTATTGTTTATTATTTTTACTACTCTGCGTACTTGTTCATTTGTTGGACGTCTCTTACGAAAACTATACTGGTGCTCTAAGACAATGTTGATTACACCTGGCGGTAAATTATTTATTTTAAGGAATACCTTCATAAAAAATAATATAATAAGAATAAACTACATTGTGACTGTTCTTTTATCATTATACATCTTTTTTCTGATTTTTCAGGTTTAGAGATATGATGAATTCCTTGGGGAAATTATTTTGGGGAGTCGTTTTATGACTGACTAAGTCATAACATCTATCTTATCCTTTTTCTAGGGGCAAGATACATTTTATTAAAATTTTTGGACATGGCTTACCGAGATAACAAATAATGTTTTTTTTTCTTTTTATCTGCGAAATAATTTAGCGAGAAAGGCTTAAAAACTTTAGAAAATGTATTAAAAATTTTAAAGCCTTTTTTCTGTTTTTTTAACCTTATATAATCGTGTTACCTGATTAACAGGTTCCTATTTTTTTCGTTTTCCTAAGAAAATATTTCGTAGTTTTTTTGTTATTCTTCCAATGATAGGATAATAAGTATACATGTAATTCATAAAAATAATAATCCCAATTGCAAATTTTATTTTATTTACAAATTAATATTTTGTTAATAGCAAATGAACGGATTTTAATTTTGTTTATTTCTTATGTTATTTCTAAAAAATAGTATATTGGTCAACGAGTAAGAAAGTTGGCCATTTTCACGAAGATGAAATTTTGGGACACAAGCCGAAGGCGCGTGAAGCAATTCATCCGATTTGAAATGACTAATTCTCACGAGTCCAACACTATAATTTTTCCAATCGTATTAAATAAAATGGAAAAATATTGCAATTATTTATTTAATTTCTTGTACTATATTAATAGTTTTAGAATTGATAATACTGACAGGTAAAGAATTTATATCAACATTCATATTCTTATTAGTTATTACATTTGTGTTATTTGTATTTGTGGGTGGACTGTTATTGTTAATAGTCCTAATAATCTTATTTGCAGTTTCAATTTTGTTTTTCATTGAATAATCTATGTAGCCCTTAGCCTTTTAAAGCTGTGATATCTGCTCCTGCGTCCATAAGTATCGTCGCAGATGACCTGCGGAAGCATGTCCGGTGTATAGATGTAGATGTGGAAGTTTCAAAAACCTTGCTATCTGCTTGCCTATTCCACTTAATTTGTTAAGAAACAATTTCCTGGATAGTACACTTGCCCTTTTGATATTTTAGAAAGAGAGATTGTGGTGCATTTGGTAGTCTAAGACTTAAATATTTTTTGATAAAACTCGCCAGTCACAGAACATTTTTGGACAGTTAGTTTTGGTTATTGGAACTGGCACAAGCATAAAATTATTTCGACATGCTAATTACTCCCATGATAAGAGAAACCTAAAATCAAATTTAACACAATTATTTTGCCTATCAGGTACTACATAAGTATACATTCTTACCTTTATAGCAAGATACACTTTGTCTGGTGCATTTTTTATAAAACTATCAATCTTTTTAACTGTGAAGGTTTTTGACTTTTTAGCTTGGTAGCTCTCCGATTTGCGTTTCAAAAGGGCCCTCAATTTTCAATATTCTTTAATGTTCACTCCATTTTTTAAATTTAAAGTACTCCATAACATCGAATATATTAACTAAAAAGTTGTATTTAGTTTGTAGCTTACCGAAATAATCCATCAGTACATTTTCGGACAAGGAATTTATCGTCTTCTATTTGCGCTTGTCCATAAAGTGAAATTAGTGTGCTCATATTAAGTTCGCTTTGTTTCGCCGCGTTCACAATTTCTGGTGGTGTATTATCAACACCACTGAAAATTATTAAAACTCATTTAAAAGGAAAAGTTTTGACAATTGGTGTCAGATTATTATCAGAGTTTATTTTTAAAAGGAAAGACCGGATAACAAAGACATGTTGAGAAAGTGGAAATGCCGGCTTCTCATTGGTCAAGAAGTGTTGAGAAAGTAAACAGGTTGAAAAAAGTCGAATTTTTTCAATCAAGAAGTGTTAAGAAAGTAAACAGGTCAAAAAAAATCAAATTTTTCAATCAAAAACTATTGGATAGAGGTCAGTTTATTTAATATGATGGGAAAAAATAATTTTCTTGGCTTATGCCAAGAATAATAAGATTGTTTAAAAGTGATGTATTAATATGCTTCATATTTTGTAATGTTAAGGTGCACTTTTATAAAATAAAAGACACATAAACAAAGCTTTAGTATTTTTTAAATATGTTTAAGATGTATTTTGACCATTATTTTGATAATACTGTATGTATAAGAATTATATTGTACAATAATTTCAACAGATAAAGAAGACATTTAAGATGACACTGCCTAAAAGTATTATGGAAGTGCTGTTTAGATTAAAAACAACATATTACAGATATTAATAGGATATAAAGTTAATGTTCATTTAAAGGAAACATAAACAAAGAAGATAATTTAATTTTTTCTTATGAAAATATTTAACCACGTACTTTCTCAAATAAAACAATATTACTTACATATAAATTACCCCTGTTTTTTTATCCTTTTTATCCAGCGTTTCCTACTTATTCTTTCTCGCGTATTACTTGACCTTTCATCACTGCTACACGTATGTCAACCGTAACATCTTCTTTTAAGTCAGCACAGAATAAGTATTTTTTCAAATTCTGTTTTTTCAGATCACATTTTTATTACAGGGTAGTTCACTAAAAGTGGTAATCCGTTTCATATTTAGGACAATATTTTTAAAATAAGTCGCATATATGTAAAAGATTTTCCAAACACTGTTAAGACATGCGAACATCCGTTTTGGAAAGAAATTCGTGCATTATTTTAAAAACTTCTGGTTGGTTGTTGTTAATAATTGACTAATAATTTTTTTATTTTAACGAAAAATTCGTACTATATCAGTAACTTGTAATATAGATACTTCATTGTTTTGTAAGCACAAATTTAATGTTTAATGTTGCCAATGGATGTAAAAATCTACCAAGCTACCAAAAAAGCTACTGCTACACATCCGAGGAGACCAAAATAACAATATGGTCTAGATTTGCCATTATGGCATTTTACGTAAATGGGACAACCACTTGTACATATCCTAGACATATATTTTTATAGTCCGAAGTGTGGTTATTAAATTGTGGGTCAGGCATGCATAGTGGAGGATTAAAGATTTTGGTTTGGAATGGGCTTGACCCCACTAAGGGTAGGTTTTATCAAGGTGAACACTAAAACAATAACAAAAAATTTAATTTTGCTGAATGCATAACGAGTCTCCTCGGATAACTTTTTGAGAATTCTTCAATAACTTCGTTAAGTTGTATACTGTCAGATGTACCTCGGTGGATATACAAGGCAGCCAAACCGTTTAACCTGTCTTACGTCATTCCGTCAGTTTAAGCGAAGAAAAGCTACGCTCCACACTACAAGTGGATAATGGTATGAGATAATTGCATGAGAATTTTTATATTAAAAAAAAACTTATTTGTCTCTTGATGCACCTCTGCTGCTGTTTGGGGGAAATGTTCCCTGTCACTCCAAAGCTCCTTTCAAAGAGTTATTTCTTCCAATAAGAAGAGAGGCTAAGGTCACTGTAAACTCGTGCAGCTGCCACTATCGAGGTCAGATTTTCTATTTTTACGATGGTAGATGGTAAATGGTAGACGGTAGATGGGTGAATAAGTCAAGAATTGAAGAGTGCTTTTCTCTTTCAGTGTTTTAATTACACTTTCTACAATCTCATAACAAAGATTAAGATCTAATGCAGAAGCCTGAAGTTGCATTAAAAGCGAAACAGTAAATACAGCAGTGGTTACTGTCAAAGGTAAGACAAAGTCGAATCGTTGAATAAAAGTCAGAAGACTAACTCTTTTCAGTGATGGAAAAATTCTGTCCATTTCTTTAAGGAACTCTACGAGTCAAAGAGCTCCTTAAATTGAAGAAGCAAATCATGCCTTGCAAGCCATCGTGTATCACTAAGACTTTGTAACTTAACTCTTTTCGTCTTTGGGTGTTTATCAAGGATATCTTACTTAATAAAATTTAAACTTTTTTCTGATTCTGGCACAAAATTGATAACATTACTTACTATTTCTATCACAGCAAGCTGCATGCATTCACGATAGCTAGGTTTAGTTTATGCGCTACACAATGCATGTAAGGCACTAGAGTTGGAGCTACTTAACTAGAGATTGTACGTCACTAAATTTTTCAAAAATGTTGGCACCAGCATCATAACCTTGACCCCTCAATTGTCAATTTTTAGGCCACCTCGATTTAATTCTTGAATTTTTGATCGCTTAATGTAACACCAGTCAAGTCAGTGCAGATAGGAAGCAACTCTTCGTGTATTGTGTTTTTCTGTATTTCTAAATATCTGATACATGAACTGAGTTGTTCTATACCACTGACTTTGGTTATTTCGTCAACAAGTACAGCATATTTTGCTTCTTTGAATTTGTCAAGTACTTACCTGTTTCTTAATGACAGATTGGCAACAATCAATCTGAGTTGTTTTGCTCAGATATGTAGCATTTTTCGGTGCTGTCTCGAAATTTTTGAGTCAATGCGAAATTTCAAAAGTGATCGAAATTTTCCTTGGCAGATTTCATCACTATCACTCAATGTACCATTATCTCGGTGGCCTCTTAACGGTATATTTTCTCAACCACATAGTATAATTGGTAGTCCATTAAAAAGTTACATTTGGGGTTGCGTTTTTTAGAGGACGCAATTTTATTTTTTTGATGTGTAGGGGGGGTCAGTGTAAAGCTAAAACCAAGTTTGTGGGGTCGCCACCCTTGTCCCACGGCCGCCATCTTGAAAATAGGGGTTGAAATGGTTTTTACGATATATCTCTTAAACTATTTATTTGATTTATTTACATTTTTTGTTGCAAATTAAATTCTCTACAACTTTGGTTTAGTAATTTTTTGTCGTAGAACTATAAATAAAAAAGTTATAAGCGAAAATCTTCAGAAATTCGAGAAAAATTTTTATATTTTTCGATATAACTTTTTTTTCATCATGATGATGAACCGCCGACATTAACACCGTTTCCTTCTCCAGTTCTCCCACTGGTATTTAATTCAGAAAACCGATCAGATGCTGAGCCGCAGCCTGGTCCATCGAAACGACTGAGGACGGAGTAGTTCTAATTTAGAAAATCACCGTGGATTATGCCTATTGGGGATAACACGTAAAAAAAAACGCGCCTCTAGACTCTACCTCGTGGTTGGTGGGGAAAAGAGTCGATAATTAATTATTAATAATATTGCAAAATTTGTAATTAAAAAAGTTATAATAACAAAATAAAAAAAAAAAACAATAACTGATGACATATTACATACACACGTATAATATAGGTATAGTTAAGAATATTGAAAAATAGTTCTCACTTCGGAGCGCTGTAAAACCTTAGCTATTGACTTAATGAAAAAATGATACAAATAAAAGTTGTTCCTCCAAAAACGATCTACAAAAATGGTCAGATATCATTTTTTCGTAAAATGATAAAAAAAAAAGTTATATCGAAAAATATAAATTTTTTTCTCGAATCTCTGAAGATTTTCGCTTATAACTTTTTTATTTATAGTTCTACGACAAAAAATTACTGGACTAAAGTTGTAGACAATTTAGTTTGCAACAAAAAATATTAATAAATTTTTTTTATCAAATAAATAGTTTAAGAGATATATCGTAAAAACCATTTCAACCCCTATTTTCAAGATGGCGAACATGGGACAAGGGTGGCGACCCCACAAACTTGGTTTTAGCTTTACACTGACCCCCCCTACACATCAAAAAAATAAAATTGCGTCCTCTATAAAACGCAAGGTAAGGCCTAAAAAATGTAACATTTCAATGGACTATGGCTTTACCATAGTAATCAGCCGATCTCTACTTGATTTAATTATTTTTAGATTTTTAGTGTTGATAAAATATTAGGTTGTAATGTAGTCGACGGTAAATACAAAAATAGTCTTTAATTAAACTTTCTTTACAATATTTATGATAATATTGAAATTATTTATTATATATAAATATCAGTGTTAAAATGTCGTAACGTTATATTCTTCCGCTTGATGACGAATCTAATTTTCATCAGCGTCTTCCGTTTTGAAGGGACACAGCTTTAAAAAAGACCGTCTATATATACCGGTTTGGATTTTGACTTCTACAACCCTTACTCTTCCATCAGGTCCGGGAAACAATTTCTGCACTTTTTTTTTGTTTTGTTTTACAAGAGGGAAATCTTTTATGGACACTGAGCGCGTCGACTGCTCTGAGAAGAGCGCGTTTCGGCGCTGAATAGTGTGGGACTCATTGAACCCTCGTTCAACGTTACCCACTAAAAAACTCTTTATTGTATTTTTGTGGGCTATTGTCTCTTGGGAAGAGACAATCTTACCCCTTATATGGTGTGATATTTGAAAATTGCCACGTCTTATTCGTTCTCTATAGAGTACTCTGCCAGCGGTCTCTCTACTGGCAAATTATGCCCGAGCTCAGCCGTAGAGGGTAGAAAAAAAAAAGAAAATAAAAGTGAGCCGCGCCACCGACTTAGACGGTTCAAGCCGGAAACCCCTAGGTCTCATAGGCACTAGCAGAGCCACACGATAAACAATTAAGATTATGGTGAACCAAATAAATAAAATTATAGCTAAAATATATTAGATACTTTACTCCTACAATAAATCAAAGTACACAATTCAATAATAAAATTATAACAAATATAGTCAAAATTAACAGCCAACAATAAATCAAGGTACACAGTTCAATAATAAACTTATAACAAATATAGTCAAAATTAGCAGCTAACAATAAATCAAGGTACACAGTTCAATAATAAACTTATAACAAATCTAATCAAAATCAACAGCTAACAATAAATCAAAAATCCAAAGTTTACGATTCCATAAAATAACCAAAACAAAGGTAAGAGTAACAAACTTTATCAAGTTACCAAAAAAAACGTATTCAAGTCAACTTTTTAATAATACTTAATCAAACGTTCACATACGGCTGCTAATTTACTCACGTTTTTACCATTTACATAAAGATGACATAAAGATTTACACTGTTAAAACAATCGAGCTTATTTAAAAATATTTCTTTTTACAATGGCTGTCCTTCAAAATATCAATATTGTAGGATATTTACAAAAAAAGTATGAAGAAAACATTTTTACTTGGACACAAAGAACTATTGAGAAGATTACTTTAATCAAAGTTCAGCCTTGGCATATTATTCAATGCAATAAATTGTTTTCAACAGTGTACCATATTAATAAATTAAAACAAAACTTAATCGTGGAGTCAAAAACAAATCACGTCGTTTTAATATTCTAAAATAAATCACTTGTAACCTTTGGGTACACGAATTCACTACTCCTGTGGCCTACTCCTGTGGTCGGTTTGATTATGGAACGGCACCTGCTAATTAACAATGGCTTCCCTCCATCAAATCCCGCATGCGGTTATTTTAACTCGACACCAAAATCCAAAATATCAACAACAAAGGTAAGATAGAATGGTCAAGTTAAAAATTAAATGGCTTTTCTTCAAAATCCAATTAAGATGGCCCAAATACAGCCAGATATGAAAGAAAAACCGTAGAGGTTTTGCACACGTGTTAATATCAAATCGTCCCAAAAATTCTCACCACCACACGACTCCCAAGACTGCCACCAAACGACTGACACTAAACGACTGACACTAAACGACTGCCACCAAACGACTGACACCAAACGACTAGCACCACTTCCCAGGCCGGATATCAAGAAAAATGACAGGGAATAAACGTCAAACAAAAATATTTGCAAATCTATGTTCCACACTAAGAATCGCGCTCGTCCGTGTTGATAGCCAGCCCCATCCACACAGAAATGCAAACCAAACAATAATATAACCGACAACACACAACAATCGAGGCCAAAAACCATAGCAAAATCTAATAACGAAAACCCCCACTCAATCTCCATCGATTAACGAAAAATGCCACAGCCATTAACAATCGAATCCTATCACTACAGGGTATGCAACACTATTTACAACGAATGATATATTTAAGTTACAACAAAATACGGTACCTGAGGAATACGAACTATCAGAGACACCATTATAATGGAACTGTAGAAGGGAAAAAATAGGCACGTGACAAAATGTTTAATGTGTTTGGGGTTTTTAGTTTATTTACCTGAAAGTTTTGTTTTGGATACGGGAGAGGGATGGAACATTAAAAAATTCTACTTTTGAGGTTTTTGTGTCTGGAACATAGTCCTGAAACATAGTCGAAATTCAATTTTATGAGCGTGTTTGAATGAGAATTTGCTTTTTCGAAGAAGTTTTTGTGACGGTTTTTGATGTACTCCGTGATTGTTTCGATGTTAAGGTCTTTATGTAAATCTGAATAACGAATGTACCAGGGGGCATTTGTTATACGTTTTAGGATTTTATTTTGAAATTTTTGGAGTTTTTGTCTCGTGGTTTTTGCTGCTTGACAGAAGGAGATGCAGCCATAAAGAAGTTGTGGACGTATAACTTGTTTGTAGATGAGGACTTTGTTTTTGAGATTTAGTTTGTAATACAGAAGATTTCGGAGTCTGCCAGACGTTTTATTATAACGGTTTATTTGCGTGTTTATATGAGAATGCCATGAGAGTCTAAATCTATACCTAAGTATTTGACTTTGTTTGTATAAATAATATCTCTATTTTTCACCTTTAATTGAGGCATATTCGGGTTTCTTTTTCAAAAAAGAGAATCTTGTGTTTGTTTGGCGTTTAACTTTATTTTTCAGATTTTAGTCCATTTTTCTATTTCATTTATTTGCCTTTGCATATTTATTTATAGAAATCTAAGGTTTTTATCCGTGCTAAAGGCCGCTGTGTCGTCAGCGTACATAGCTAGTTCTGTTTTTGTTGTTTTCGGAGTATCTGCTATGTAATGATTAAATTCGGTTGGTAATAACTTTGAACCTAGCGGTACGCCGGCTTCTATAAATCTATCCGTAGACTGTTTTTCATTTATTTTTACATTAAACTTTTTGTTCTTTAGGAATTAATTTATCATTTTTACTTGGTATATTGGGAAATTCATCCTGTTTAATTTATACAAAAGAGCTTTATGCTATACTTTATCGAAGGTTTTTTGGATATTATATATATATATATAATCCAGGATATCTACAGCTGTCGCTGCCTTCCTGCTTTCAGCCCTTGTCTCCAGTTGTCCTTGTCCTGCCAGTCTCCGTCCTGCAGGTTTCTTAATTCCATCGCCTCATCCACTTCGTCTCTCCATGATCGCCTTGGTCGACCTCTCTTTCGTCTGCCTAATGGACTCCACTCAGTTACCCGGTGTATCCAGCGATCCTCCGGAGTTCTTCTAACATGTCCGTACCACGTTAGTTTCTTTTCCTCTATGTGTCCTAGTATGTCTTTTTTTACCTCCATTCTTCTCCTGATCTCCTCATTTCTTATTCGATCTAATCTTTTCACTCCACAACTCCTTCTCCAAAAGTCCATTTCTGTGGCTACAATCTTCCCTTTGTTTTTTTTTGTTGATCACCCACATTTCAGCTCCGTAAGTCATTATGCTGCGAACTATTGAATTGAATATTCTTGTTTTATTAGTCTTGGTTATGTGGCGATCCCATAATATTGGGTTTAATTGATTAATACATGCCCTAGTTTGACCTAGTCTATTTTTTATTTCTTCCTCTGTTGTTCCACTTTTTGATATTATAAACCCTAGATACTTAAATTTGTCTGTTCCTGAGATCTGTCGGTTATCATCTATTTCTAGGTGATATATCCTGTCTTGTGCCGTTGACATATATTGGGTCTTTTCGAGGTTGATTTCCACTCCATTTTTCCCATATTCCTCCTCTAGTTTCCGCATCATAAAACCTAAATCCTCCTCATCTTGAGCTATGATTACTTGATCATCGGCAAAGCTTAGAGTATACAGATGATCATTTCTAATTGGTATTCCCATTCCTGCACATTTTCTCTTCCATGGTCTTAGTGTCTGTTGTAGAAATATTTTGAATAGTGTGGGTGATGTTGAGCATCCTTGGAGGAGACCCTTAGTTGTTTTGAAGGCATTTGATAGTTTATTTCCCTCTTTAATCCATACGGTATTTTTTTTGTACATATTTTGGACTGTTCTGATAATTCTCTGCGTTATACCCATTTCTAACATGGCTTCCCAGATTTTAGACCGAGGGACAGAATCATAGGCCTTTCGGATATCCACAAATGCAAAATGTACCTCTCTGTTCTTGGCCATTTTTTTCTCTATGAGTTGTTGAATTGTATATATATGGTCCATACATGATCTTCCAGCCGTAAATCCTGCCTGATCTTCATCAACTTTTCCTTGTATCTGTTCTTCTAATTTTTGTTTGACGACTTTTCCAAATAGTCGGCCCATCGAAGCTATCACGCTGATTCCCCTGTAGTTTTCGCACTTTTTTTTCTCTCCTTTCTTATGGATAGACGTTATGTAGGCTTCCGTCCATTCATCTGGTAGTTCTTCTCCATTTAGTGCTCTGAGGAACATTGCGTGTATCATTCGCCCCAACTTCTCAGTTCCGTATTTAATTAATTCCGGTGGTATTCCTCCTGGACCGCTAGATTTCCTGTTCTTCATAGATTTTATAGCACGTTTGACTTCCGGTAATGTTAGAGTAATTTGTTCGTTTTCATCTGCTGATATTTCTTCATTTCTCATAAATTGGGGCCTAGTCTCCGTGAGTAGATCTTTGTAATATCGTTCCCACTCCTGTTCTTTGATATATGATATTCGAACTTTTTCTCTGTTGTTTCTTCTAAGTGCTTTAAGTACTCGCCAAGATTCTGAGCTCCTCGTGCCCCCTATATACTGTTCTATATTTTCACATGTATGTTCCCATCTTATGTTTTTTTCTTGTTGCATTTTTCTTTTTACCTCCCTATTCTTTTTTTTATATTTCCTTAGGTCTTCGGGATTTTTGGTACTGAGGTATTTTAAGTAATGGTCCTTCTTTTCCTTTATACTTTGCCTTGTGTCATCACTGACATCTTCTCTATATGTCTTATGTGTCTCTTCTTCTCCTAGAGCTTCCCTGGCAGCTTCTTTCATACACATCTTAATATGTTCGTAGCTTTGTGTGATGCTGTCATATCTAAACTCTTCCATTTTTTGGTCTAGGCGCCATTGATACAGGTTTTTGATTGATTCATCTTGAAGTCTATCTAATTTAAATCTTTTTTCCGGTTCTACTGTATTTTTATGTTGTCGGTTATCCGATGTGTGTATAAAGGGAAATGACATTTTTGCTCTTACCAATCTATGGTCCGAGCCACATTCTGCCCCTCTTTGGACTCTAACATCCTTAATTTTGATTGTGCTGTTTTTCTTTGTAATAATATAGTCAATAATCGACCTTAGGTTCCTGGTTTCTTGGATCCAAGTATATTTATGGATATCCTTATGTTTAAAAAACCCATTTGTTATCTTTAGATCGTTCATTTCGCATATCTCTATCAATCGCTCTCCATTATCATTTATACGTTCTTCTCCAAATCTTCCTACTGTAGTGTCGTCATTTCTCCGTCCTACTCTTCCATTTAGGTCCCCCGCAAGAATAAGTTCTTCTGAGTTTTTTATTTTTTGTATTTCTGAATGTAGTTTATCCATAAAATCTTCCTTTTCTATCACTGGGCTATCTTCAGTTGGGCCGTATACTCCTAATATGGTTATGACTCGTCCGTATATATTTAATCTGACTTCTATCATTCGTTCGTCTATCGGTTTCCATGTGTCTATATTTTTTTGCCATTTCTTCTTTATCAATATTCCGACGCCTGCTTTTGCTCTTTCCTCCTTTCTGACTCCACTCCAGCAGTGAAATATATCCCCTATGTTTTCTGTTCCAGTTCCTTTTTTCTTAGTTTCACTAATTACGAGTACGTCCATGTTCATCTTTCGAAACTCCTCTATAACTTCTCTGTCTTTTGTCCTCCATCCCTGGACATTCCAGGTACCAATGACGAGTTTCCTTTCCGTTTTACGTATTCTTCTAGGTGTTTTTCCTTGTTGGCTGAAATTTAAGACTGGGTTGCGTAAACCAGTTGCAGAATTTTTGGATATTAAGGTACTTTTTTTCTTATTAAACCCTGTAGTTATATGTTCTCCAATTCTTGCGAGTTGTGATTCCGTACTGTGATCTCTTCTAAAGCCGAATTATTCATTCGGGATCACTATTTTTCTATGTGTTAGAAGTCTTTTTAATATTATTTTTTCAAATATTTTGCCTAAACATAGTAATAGGGAGATGAGCCACCAATTTTGTGGATTTTGTAAGTTTTTGTTAAGCTTTGGTAAGACTATTATTTGTGCTTTTTTGCAGATGTTCGGAAAATAGCTTAAGAAAAGGCATTCATTGAAAATCTTCGCTAATAACTCGATTGTGTTATCGGGAAGATTTTTCAATACTTTATTTGTGATTCTGTCCTCTTCAGCGGCTTTTTTAACCTTCAAGTTTTTAATGCGCGTTTTTATTTCATCTACTTAATCTTAATTGTAATTTATTATCGCATATGCTTGTCTGTTTATATAATTTGCGAGGTTCAAATCGTAATTTATATCAACGTTGGGTTTAAATTGTTACTCGTACGTATCGGAGAAAGCTTCCGCTTTTTCCCTATCTGTGTAAACTGGACCGTTTTCGGATAAAATAGGTGAAATTATCGTTTTTTTTTTCTTTGCATAACGCTTTGGTTAGCTTCCAAATATTCGTTTTGTTTTTTGGTTCTGCCGAATTTAACTTTAAGAGTTTTTCTTGCCACGTTTTGTTTTTATGTTCTTTTATATGCCAGTTTATCTGGTTTGTTAATCTATTTGCTTCGATTTTTATCCTACAATCTAGAGTTGTGAAAGCTCTTTTTCTTAGTCTATTTTTTTATAAGATCCCGAATATGTCTCGGTAATTGTATGGGGTCTTGTTTTAGAGTTAATATTTTAGAAGCTTGATTAAAGGCTTCTAGAATATGAGATTTTAGTGAAATCGTGTTATTTTCGATTTCTTTTGTATTGTTTAAATAATTTATATTGAGTGGATTTTCACATAGATTTAAACAGTTTCCAGTCCGTTTTTAAAGTTGTTTTAGGGATTTTTTCGAATTTATGACCAAGATGTATTATTACAGAAGTGTGGTTTTAAGGGAAGTTCGTTAAGAACCTTAAGTTTTATCTTTTTACAATATTTTTAGACAAAACGATGTCTAGTATATCTGGGTTTCTTATGTGATGATGAGTAGGTTCATCGGGCACATATAAAGCGATGAGGTTGTCGTTTACGAACTCCTGCAGACGTTTACCGTTTGCAGTTGTCCGTTTGCAACCCCAGTCTTTATGATTGGAGTAGAGATCGCCTCCTATTAAAGTAGGGGTGTTTTGAGTAAAGAAATGTTTAAAAAAAGGTATTTGGAGGGCTTTTTAAGACATCAAAGAAACGTCAAATACGCTAGTCGTGTTAAAGTCGCTCTGGAGAAAGTTAATAATATTTTTGATAGTAAACACAATTTAATTGTCCCAAAAAGTAGAAGAGGTACTAGAACCAAACGGCCAACAAAAACATAAAAACAACATCCAAATAAAAAAAAACAAAAAAGAAAAAGTAAGAGCCGCTAGTGCTATGAGAATATTTCCAGAAGAAGTTAAGCTGGCAAATAAATAAAAGAAAAATATCAGAAAGCCTTCGAATAAAACGACCTGGTTGCCAGAGTCCAAAGGAGCATCTGACATATAAGTGACTTTTAAATTATTTTTATTGATAAGTTTTATTTATTCCGTTATATTTCTCGGACTTATATAACATAAAAAAAATGAAGGAAACCAAAAATCACTATAAATTGTACATTCGCGGTAAGTTCTCTATTATAGCAAATAGAAGCATTCAATAGATCGGTTTTGTCCCCTTGACCAATAATTTAATTGCCTATTCACCAATTTTCTGTTGTCTGTCTAATATCTTGAATTTGTTTGACATTTAATTTAAATCTGGCTTGGTTAAATCTACCATACATTTATTTTTAGTATAAATTTATTTGCTGGAGTTTTCCGTAAGTGCGATTAATATATTTCCTAGAAGATTTAAAATTTCATTTGTTCTGTCAGATTAAGATTTTATTTGACATTTATTTAATTTTAATTTTTTATGTATTTATTTTAATAAAAATTGTATTTATCTAATGGGAAGCTATGAGTAATAGTCGTATTGACTATAACCAAAACGATAGCGATAGGGGTCGCCATCTGTCATGTCATGCTTCCTGTGGGGGCGAAACGTAGACTGAGGGCAGTCACTTTGCTACTTCGAATGTAAGGGGAGGATTAAACGATAAAATTGATAAAATATACACGATGATAGAAGAAATACGAATTGATGTTTTTTGTGTAAATGAAACCAAGCGGAAAGGATGTAAAACCACAACAATGGATCTTATACAGCCTACTGGTCAGGAGTTCCGGAAACCAGCAGAGGTTCTCAGGGCGTTGGTGTGATACTCTCTGCTAGAATGAATGAATGTGTGACTGACTTTTAATGTGTAAGCCCAAGACTCTTTTGGGTGAGGCTAAAGGTTGGTCTTACTCGTATCTTTTTACTAGGGGTTTATGCCGCACAAGATGCGCAGTGGAACCAATCTTTAAAAGCCCAAAAAGAGAGGTGGGAGTTTTGGAATAGTGTGATAGTTATTCTAAATCCGTGTTACCAGAATAAAAGAATTGTAATGTTGGGTGATTTTCATTGTTGGTAGAAGTAAAGCGTGATGGATACGACAGCCATTCAAGGTAAGAATCGTGGATATTAGTAAAGTAAAATTGTCGGTTCACCACATCCCCCCACCACTTTACCCCCCAAGGTCAATGCCACTGACGTCATGTAACCTTGTTTAACTTCTTTACTTCCTACCCCCTCAATGTCGACGCCACTGACGTCATGTATCCTTGTTCTAACATTACCTTGCGTGTTTTTTATAATTATACAATTTTACATAGGATGACTGCGTCTTTAAAAATTATCTTTGTATACAATGGTATAAAAAAATGGGTTGATCTTTGACTCAATTTAGTTAATCTATTTGGATTTTACACACATAAACTCATGTTTAACCCTGCCGACATAGATACCAAACGTAAAATGTCCTTGTACACCAACATTTCCACTTTTTTTAAAATCGAATGCAAAAGATAATACAAATATTTCTTAAGAAAATAAAAAGAAATGGGGCGACCCTAATTGAATTTATTTACCTCAATCAGACTCGATCAAAATTCTTTAGGTACATCTGGTATGTAAAGTGTCTGCGTGTGTAAAATTATATTATCAATAAATTGTTAGGGGATATTAGGGATTTAATAATATTTATCAGTTTGGTAAGTACAGATGAATGTTTTTTGAATATATTTTCAAATACATAAATACAATTATTTTTAATGTCTTAAAAAATGACGGGTTGGACGAAATAAGATTTTTTACATAAGTTTTATAACCCCTTTGAGTGATTTTAAAGATATTTTTAAAAAATAATGTAAAAAAGTTAATGGATTTGTATTCCCAAACTTGCCAAAAAAAAGTTTATTTATGAGGGTGACGTTTTTCCCAGAGAAATATAAAAATCGGAGGTTGAAGTTCAAAACGGTTCTAGTTTTCAACGGTATACATTGAAACGATACTTTTTTTTGCTTTGCATGGGTGGCGTGTTGATCTTTACCTTGGATAATGTTACGAATCTAAGATTTATTTTTCTAAAAGCCCCTAAAGTCGGGTGTCAATTTGTTACGAATAAAATAAAAACTAAAAAAAAACTAATAATAATTTTTAAAATATGTGTGTGTGTATGTGAGAGATGGTCTCGGACGGTGTCCATTAACCACAGGGAGTACAGAAGGTCTAGATATTAATCTGAAGGAAAAGTCTATATTTCCAGTTTAGCATCATTAATAAACCGTATAAGTAGGTCAAAAATAGCCTTTTCGTTTTTTGCCATAAGTGAACATAAATTAACAGGCATGGGAAAGTTGTAGGCTATGAGAGTTATAAAGTTCTGTTCTTTCTGTCAGTCGATCTTCACATGCAAAAAAATATGGTTAAGATCAGCTATTGATATATTATCGCAAGTAAAAAAAGGTGTGTTGAATATACCTATTTTGTGTAGATGAGCCCGAAAACGTCCATGATTCACTTTTAAACGTGTGAGAATTCCCTGGTGTCTATTGCTATAATCTAAATTTAAAAGGTTACTTTTACTGGGGAGTTGCGGGTATAAATGGAAATACTGATTGCTGTTTGTTTTTGCAATATTTTGATAATAGTTTTTCTAACGTGTGCGGGCTAATTCTTTGTGGTTATTTATTAAGTCTGAAAATGATTGGGTTTTAGTTAACTTAGATATTTTACATGCCGCTTTTGCTTCGTGGTCCACTCTTTCATTTTCATCTATCCCGCAATGTCCTTTCACCCAGATAAGATGAATTTTCTTCCCACTATTTTTTAAGTCATATAGCAACCGTTTAATTTCAAAAATAAGATGTTGCCTGAAATATTTTGATGGAGAACTCTCTATTGCTTGCAATACAGATTTAGAATCCGTCATGAAGGCCACGTTTTAAAATGAATTCAAACTACACCAGTATAAAGCTTCTCTCACAGCTAGTGCTTCAGCTGTATATACTGAAAAATTGTCTAAAATTTTAAATCGTTTGACTAAGTCCAAGTAAGAAACGAAAATAGCTGCTCCGGTGCCGTCATCATTTTTTGACCCATCTGTATAAATTTTTATTACATCCTGCTTTATGACAGCCAATGTGGTTTTCAAGATCAACTTATTAAAACTAGGTAGGTCCAACTATGATGGGTATATGACTGTTGGTCGGAATATCAATGAATCATAATTATACTGGTAAATTGGAAAAATAGATTGGTTGTTAATGTGACTAATATCTGAGATGGTATTTAAAAAGGCATCCGACAATGGTGGGGAGTTTTTTATTCTCCAGTAAGAAAGAGAGAGGTTGCAAGAGTTTATATAAGCGATTTTCGAGACCATGGATGTGTTAAACGATCGGTATTTTATCAATTGCTTTTCAGCTAAAAATTGTCTTCGAATCATTAGCGGAGGTTCCTGCATTTCTGCCAATACTACTTGATTGGGTGATGACATCATAGCTCCCAAACAAATTTTCAGAGACCTATATTGGATTCTATCGATAGTCATCAAATTAGATTTTGATGAAGAACCGTACAAGGTACATCCGTAGTCCAGAATCTAACGTATGTAAGACCTGTAGAACATAAGTGAAACTAAACTATCCGCTCTCCATTTTTTTTAAACACTGCGGAGCAGATAAATTCCCTTCTCACATTTTTTTTTGTATACTGAATGTGACTGGTCCAATGCAACTTTTTATCTAATAATATCCCTAAGTATTTAAATTCTTCAACAAAAGGGATTTGTTGTTTTCCTATAGTAAGGGCCCTAGTTGTTTTAAGACAGTCTCTTGAAAAACAAACCAAAGCAGTTTTTTCGTATGAAATCGAGAAACCGTTGTCAGAGAACCACCCATGCAGCACAGGCATAAACATCCTCAAGTCGTCAACACATTGCTCGAAGGAACTACGGATGAAATAAAAGCATAAATCATCTGCATATTGAATGATTTTAATATTGTCATTTTCCAAACTGTGCAGGTCAGCAGTATAGATATTAAATAGAAGTGGGCTTAGAATAGACCACTGTGGTAATCCGTTATAGACCGTTCGAGGACCGTGTAGCACATTTACATGGTCTCGAATAAAAATTTGTCTGTTTACTAATAAGTTGATTACATTGGCACATACCTTCTCAAATAAACCAATTTTCTTCATTTTCTTTGACAGAATATTCAGATCAACTACATCATATGCTCCCGATGAGTCGATAAATAAGCTAAGCATATAGTGATTATTTGAAAAGCATATTTGTATGTCAGATACTAACTGGCTTACTGCATCTATTGTACCCAGACCTTTGCAAAAACCAAAATGGTTTTTTGGCAGCATCGAATTCCTTTCCAAAAAATATTTAAGTCTGAACTTGATCATTCTCTCAAAAGTCTTAGAAAAGCAAGATAAGTAGATGGGCCGATAGGATTATGATAATTCGGGGTCTTTATGTGATTTTAAAAGTAAGCAAATTATTATTTCTTTAAAATTGTCAAAATATTTTTGTTTCTGCCACCAATCATTAAAAATGTTGAGTAAATAAATTTTTGCTGATAATGGCAAATGATTAATCATTTTATAGGTAAATCCGTTCAACCAGGGTGCAGTCTTTTTATATTCAATTCGTCAATATTAAACGGAGGAAGCATATAATCATCTTTTAAGTGAAATGAAGAATAATATGTACTTTGAGGGATGTAGTTAGATACCGAAGGAGGAGCTAGTCTATTTAGCAAACTTTCGATTAGTTTATCTGACAGCAGGTTTTTTTCCTATTATAATGCTTATTACTAATAGATCTAACATATTTCCAAATGTCAGTTAACGGGGTGGGGTGTTTTTGGTTAATTTATTTAGAAATGATATCCAACTGATCCGTTGTTTATTTTTGAAAACTCGTTTGATATGAGCTGCTATATTTTAATACGCAATATAGTTGTCGTAAGTTGCCTGAAAGCGATAGTTTTTAAGTGCCTGACTACGTTTATTAATTATGTTCGAGCAATCTTCGTCCCACCATATCGGTTTTGGAGTAACTGGAATGAATGGTTTTTTTGTTGGCATTGCTTGGGATGCGGCGGAGGTCATCATATCTAATAGATGATCAATATTGTGACCATCATCTTTTCTATGTTGACTAATTTTAGATTCTAACACATTTTGAAATATTTACCAGTCGGCGCGGGAATCGCTCCACTTGGTCGAAGGATTAATTAAAAATGTTGAAGGGGATATTTGTAATTGTATAATTATCGGATAATGATCCGAGCACATAGTATCAAAAAGAACTGACCAGTTTATTTTCTCTACCAAGGAGATTGTAGTAGATCTAAATCTATAATTGCCTCTACTAATACTTTTCCGTGACGGTTATCAGCGTTAGGACCCCACATGCCGTGATGGGCATTGAAGTTCCCGCAAAAAATAGTTGATGGTTCAAATTGTTGGAATAAATTCATCCAGTCGAATCGACTAACATTAACGTCTGCTGGTCTATAAATAGACGCAAGCGATATATTATGTGAATTAAGAGTAACAGCTCAAATTTCTAATTTTTTTTGGAAATTTTGTTTCAATTTGATTTCTGAAAAGTTGATTGATTTGCTAACAAATATTCCTACGTCACCGTAGCCATCTTCACTAAATTTTTTTATTAAATTATATCCTTTTAACGAAAATTTTGAGTTTGGTTTCAACCAAAGTTCTGATAAAATGATGATATCAACGTGAGTCTTACTGATGAGATTAATGAGACTTGCTTTATTGGCTGATATTGATCTACAATTCCATTGTAGTATGGTAATTGTACTTTTAATAGTATCCTTATTATTATTAAAACATGTCTGGGTCGTCGTCATAATCTGTATTACTCGGAGGGACGAATGAACGGTTTTCAAATATTTTATACAGTACATCTTTAATATTAGATTCGTTAACTTGTATTTTATTTTGCACGATGTCCCCAACCAAATTTTCGACTTGTAAAATTAATTGTTCCTTATAAAGTTTAAAGTCTTTTCTCTAAGGGATAGGTAAAAAGGGTGATTTTTTTGTTGGCTTGTTTCTGTCAACAACAATTGGAGGGGTGGGAGTGGGAGGGGGAGATGATTGTTTACGTTTCTTAGGTAGAGAAACGTGATTTTTTGTTGTATTTTGGTTTTTTGGCTTATTAACCATAGCAGAATAAGAAAAAGAAGGCGTTGAAAGTTCTGGGAAGTTATTCAAATTTGATAGAACTGAAAAGGGATTGTTAGTTGTTATTTTATCGTAGGACGGATTATTAGCCAGCAATTCTGCTTCTTTAAAAGAAACGTTTTTGGTTGACATAATTTTTTTAATAGCATATTGTTTATTACATTTTCTTGACGTGGAAGTGTGCTCATTACTTTTACAATGATTACAACATTGTCTATTTGACCCGCAATTATCGTCATTACAGTTTTCATCTGCGCAGTTACGACATCTTTTTTTACCTTTACATTGTACTTTAGAATGGCCGAAACGTAAACAATTATAGCACTGTACGACGGGATAGATATAGGGCTTCACCTGGAAATTTACCATATTAATTTTGACACTATGGGGGATTTTATTGCCTAAAAACGTAACCACCACCATCTGCCTATCTACGTATTTGACCTCTTTGGACCTATCGTCGACAATTTTGCGCTTAAGTCTGCTGACTTCAACGACTTTAATTGGTGATTCGATCGATTCCTGTGAATACTGAGCGGAGAAGAAAGTGTCTACCATATGAATGATACCTTTTTTTTGAGTGAAAAAACGTGGAATACAAGCAATTAATTGATTTTTTTTTATAACCTCGTGCTCGACAAGTTTATTAGCAATTTCATGGGATTTAAAGATTACTTTGATTCTATTAATTCCGACAGGTTTG